>CM053791.1:87854129-87971629 GCA_028749045.1 Cupressus sempervirens | reverse complement strand
GCCTCAAGTTTGACTCTAGAAAGGAAGGGAGTCAGAGCAGGCTTACAGTCAGCCATATGAAACCTCAAGAGTAAATCTAGAGCATACTTGGATTGTGTGATGGTGATCATAGAAGGAGACTGAAGGATCTCAATCTCGAGAAAGTAATGCAACAAGCCCAAGTTAGTCATCAAAAAACTGTCCTGAAGGGCCACTTTGACAACCTTAATGGTGGGTGGAGAACTTCCTGTGATCAACAAGTCATCAACATACAAAACCAAAAATAGAAGTGAATCACCCTGTTGCAAAATGTACACATTAGGATCAGAATGGCACCGAGTGAACCCAACTAATAGAAGGAAGGAGTCCATCTTGGCATACCAGGCCTGATGAGCCTATTTGAGGCCATAGAGAGACTTTCAAAGATGACACACAAGTGAAGAATCTTGAAGGAAGCCCTATGGCTGCTCCATGTAGATCTCCTCATGAAGGTTACCATGAAGAAAAGCACTCTTCACATCCATCTGATGTACTTCCCAATGATTAGCTGCAACAATGGCAAGAACAATTCGAATGAAATTCATTCAGGCAACTGGCGCAAAAGTCTCAGAGTAGTCAATCGTAGGAACCTGGGAGAATCCTTTGGCGACCAAGCGAGCCTTGTGTTTGTCAACTGACCCATCTGCTGCAAATTTTTTCTGATAGATCCACTTACATTGAACAAGTTTTCTTCCTTTAGGAAGAGGGACAAGATCCCAAGTGTGGTTCCTCATCAAGGAACTATACTCTTCCTGCATAGCTGTATCCCACTCAAAAATATCAGAAGCCTCATGAAAGGACTGTGGATCTGAGGCAGTAGCAATGAAGACATGTGGAGCATCTTGGAATTGTGAACGAGTTCACCTGGTGTCTGATGGATCCCCAACCCAATTACCTATAGATTGCAAGGTCTGTCTAGCCCAAAGTGGGCAAGAAGATGGAGAATCTGGAGGGGAATCATTAACCTCTGAATGATGACTAGGAGAGGAAGGAGGTGAGTTCTCTGAATCACTTTCTGCATCAGAAGTAGAGGTAGAAGACTGTTCAGGTGAATCTGACTCATCAGGAGATCTGTCATGTATTCCAAGTGACTCTAATGTCAAGGTAGAAGGAGTTGGAGAAGTGATAGAAAGTGAGCTTGAAGATACCTCCTCAAACTGAACACTCCTCTCAATATATAACTCATGTGTAGTAGGGTGGAGCAACTGATAACCTTTCACACCATCAGGATAACCTACAAATATGCAAGGTCTACTTTGTAGATCCAAGGCCTTACGTTTCTCTGTAGGAATGTGGGCCCATGCAGGGGAGCCAAAAACTTGAAAGTGCTTAACTGATGGTTTTCGATCACTCCAAGCTTCAAAAGGAGTAACTCCCTTCAAGGCTTGGTGAGGAACACAGTTCTAGATATAATAAGCACAGTTAATGGCTTCTGCCCAATACTGTGGTGCAAGAGATCTAGAGTGAATCATACAGTTTTTCTTCCATTTTGCAACACCATTTTGCTGAGGATTGTATGGAACTGAATGTTGTAAATCGATCCCCTCTGAAGTGCAAAATCTTTCAAACCGATGGTTGACATACTCACCACCATTGTCTATGCGCAAAACCTTGATGGCTTTCCCAGATTGCTTTTCTACAAAATTTTTGAAGTCTTGAAAATGATCAAATACCTCTGACTTCTGTTTGAGAAAGTACACCCATGTATATCAAGAAAGGTCATCAATGAATGTGAGGACATATCGGGCCCTGCTGAAAGAAGGATGTTGAAATGGACCAACCAAATCACTGTGAACTAACTCTAGTATCTGTGAAGCTCTCCATGCCTTACTTTTGTCAAACTTTTCCTTAGGATGCTTACCAAGAATGCAACCTTGGCAAACACCTCCTGAGAATTGAACCGAAGGCAACCCTGTGACCATGCTTTGCTGGTTGAGCTGATGCAAATAGCGGAAGTTAAGATGGCCAAACCACTCATTCCATAATTTACTCACATCATTAGAATGAGTGCGCAAAACAGATGAAGGAGGATTAGGAACAAAGTGAGAAAATAGATAGAGCCGTGACTGATGATCTGCTCTCCCAACTGCAACTATAGAATCACTATGCAACTCACGTATCTCCACTGAATTAGGAGTGAACTCAACTTGCTTGCCTAAACCTGTGTGAGTGATTTGGTATATTGATAGGAGATTAGTTGATAATGAGGGTACACAAAGAACATCATGGAATGTGCCATCCCCCACATCAACAGACCCTCTCCCACACACCTCAATGGGAGTTTCATCACCCATCAAAATAGAAGGCATAGTACATGGCTCCAAGGATGCAAGTTCTTCCTTAGATGAAGCCATGTGGTGCGAAGCACCCAAATCAAGAACCCAAGTGGATGGTGAGGAAGCAACTGCAACAAGAGCTTTGCCCTTTCCTTTCCCTTTGTTGTTTTCTTTTGCCTTCTTAGACTCTTCATTAGAACTTTGTTTGATAGACTCAGGAACACTAATATTATTCTTCTCAAGAATGTATGTCAAGTGATCAATTTGTTTCTTCAAACATTTATGTTCATCATGACTGGGTCTTTTACAATAGGCACATTTAACCTTTTCTTTCTTAGGCTTATCACCCTTAGAGGATGAGGTATCAATAGTTGCTTTTGAAGCAATTGGTATCTGATCCTTCTTTTCCTCACTATTATTTTGTTTCTCATCCTTACTATTGTTGTTACTACTTTGTCCTTTTTGTTCTTTTGTGCCTTGGTTGGTTGCTAAGGCATGTGACTTAGAGGACTTAAGAGTGCCCATCTGGATTAGCTTGTTCTGTTCTCGAGTGAGATTGACAGCAAAATCATCTAGAGATGGCATGGTGAATTGAGTACCAAGTGCACCCTTAGTAGCATAGAAGGTAGAGACAAACACATAATATTCTGAACTTAGCTTAGAGAGAATACTGAGAATCGGTTGTTCATCTTTCTTTTCAATTCCACATTGTTTTAACTGCAGCCTTAGTGATTTCAATTTGGTGAAGAAATCTTGGATTGTGTTGAAATTGCCTAGACTCAAACTAATTAATTCATTTTCCAACATATGACCCCTCATTGAATCTTGTGTGCCAAATAATGTTTCTAGCTTTCTCCATACTTCATTTGGTGTATCCAAAGACTCAATGTGAAATAGCAAGTCAAGAGAAATAGACAAACACAATGTTCCATATGCCTCATCACATTTGTTAAACCACTTAGGCTTGTCTTCATCTTTAGCAGGTTCAGTTTCAAGTCCCATAGTTATCCTATTTAATCCAGCTTTCCTTAAGTGAATTATCATGCGTGATTTCCACTCAAAGTAATTGTATGGAGTTAGGATGGGCATATTTGTTTGATCCATGATGAAGAAATGCAAAGAAATGCTAAAAAGAAGAGAACCTAGCCACGACAATGCCCCCCGCTTTTTACTCAATCAAAGAACACCCCCCCCCCCCAAAGAAATATGATTTGGCACTTTATTTTAGTGCATTTACAACTACCACTAGAAAGAGATACTTAGTGGTCTTGATTTCAATGCATTACACACCCTCATGAAGAGCATATGCTAAAAGTGAAACTTGGGCACAATAATCAAGGAAACAAATAGCACCACTGCGATCTACTCAAAAAATCATGCACTTTCAAAAAAAGAATCGCCTTGATACGAGGTCGTATGAGAAAGTTATGATCCTCCAAAATTTCCAAAATGAGAACTGTGCACAGTCACGACTGAGAATCTGCAATTTCTAAAGAATTCATGCATGAAAATCAAAAAACAACTCCACTAGTGGATAGAGCACAAAAAAATAGCCAAGTTCATAACAAGAATCATCAAAATCAGAGTCCGTATGTGAAAGAACAAGACATTTGAAAACTGCATTCAAATCTGTGACTGCCAACGGAGAGGGGTATGGTTGTAGCTTTGCATGCTCGATTCTGAAAAATATACAGCTTGCATGCAAAATCTAAAAGATACCCAGATGGTTTTTCGGGGCTGCAAACAAAACCTAAAAAGCGTTTTTCTTGCTGATGTACAGAAGATGTTGTTGTAGTGTAAATCAGATGCCTTTAATAGTAAAAAATGGCTCCAAAAATCAAAAAATGACCCCAGCAACCAAAATATGACATGCAAATGTTGGATCAGCTTCTTAAGTCCATCAATGGCATGCTGGAACCTGCAAAACTGATTGATATATGCAAGTTGGTTGTCAAATTTGAGATTGAAACCCCAGAGAGAAACTATTTTTGTCAAAACTTTTTTGATTCTTAGGATCATCCAAAGATGCAAGAGAAGAGCATACTTCATTTTTCAAAAAACTACAATAAAATTTATTTGCCCCCCCCGAATCTCTCAAATAAGGAAACTAAAATCTACTCTTGCACATAGAAAAGCTCTGATACCATGTTAGAATATGAAAAGATTAATAACCCAGAAAACTAGTGCAAAGAGTAAATATCTAAAATATGAATGCAAATGATACAAAATCAAAATAGCATCATAGAGTTAGTCTCCAAGAGAGTAATGCAAATGCTGAAAGAAAAATAGCATTAAGACGATGCAAAACCAAGAGCTAAAAATACAAGCCAGGTAGCATGTTTATATAGGCTAGGAAGAGGGAGGAGGTGGCAACACCAACCAATGAGGAGCAACCATCTATCAGACTAAAGATAGCAAAGTATCTTCCCAAGATAGCTAATGGATGCTCACATGTAGGAAGGTGACACCTCACAACCATTCACCTAATAAGACATGCTTTATTAACCTAAGCGAGATTATTAAAAAGTGTAGGAAAAACCAAGCAAAGTAGGAAAAATAAAAAACTACACTAACACAATGATCAACTTTATAACCCAATTGCTTAAGATGATAACATATTGATGTGACTATAGAATCTCTTATATGCTTTATTTAATACTTGTAGATGTAATGATGATTGTATTGATATAGATGTCAAAAATATGTTAGAAGAAAGGAATTGATATCATATGTTGATCAAGTATTAAACCTTCTTGATCTGAAAGTAAGTGTAACTGGCTATTTTTGATAGCTTGTTTGATATGAGTGCAATATGAACTACATTGATTTGAGTTATATTTGGGCTATTGTTTCTAATATGTCTTTATGTGTATGAAAATTATATTATTGTTTATTAGTCTAATAGGATCTTGCAGATTAAATTTGATCGCTTCTCTAATGTGTAAGCTTTTTTGTTGTGATATTTTGTGTTGTTCCTAATTATAGTTTCTTTTAAATTGTGTGTCCACGACTTCTATGTCTATGGCTCAATTTGAGCACTTAGTTTAAAATCTTTGCCTATCTTTGGACTATCATCCATATTTCAATAATATTCCTAAAAGACAAATGGTCCCATCTCTTCATCATACAACTTGAATTCCCTATGGCAACTGCACCTTTTAGTGGATAACTAATCAATGAAAAGTTAACATTTTGCATATTACATTGGTAATAATGATAATGAATCACTACATGTTACAACCTTCATAATCATTGTTATCTTTCTCTTATTTTTAATATTCATTTGCTATTATAGTCAAATTGCACTTTTCTTGTCTTTAACTTCAAAATTGCCTTAAAAATATAGTTACAACCTTAAGTAATCATAGTAATGCAACTAGAATCATTTCAACCATTGATCCTTAATTTGTTTAACTAATTGTTAATTCTTTAGCATCCAAAATATTGCCTTTAGGATCATATGTTTTGCTAGTTTGTTTCTTTGATCGTTGATTAATGACATAATGATCATTTTCTTCCTAATTGTGGACTATTGGCTTCCTAACTAAGAATTTTCCATATACTATCTTCTTGTCTTTACTTTGGTGTGTTGTTCTATGATTTAGCAGTCTTCAACCTTTAGTAATTGATAGAGTTATTACAGTTTCCCCTCCTTAGAAATTGCTTTCCACATCCAACAAAAGGCTTCCATGGATATGTTCTATTGACATCCATGTTATACTTATAAAGATTAATTAAAAAGGTTGAATTAAGGGAAAGGGGCACCTACAGATGGAGAATTTAGAGCACACACTTGAAATTCTTATAGCAGGATGAAAAATATTATGAAACAATGAAGTAGTAGTCTAAATAATTATGTGATTTCAATCCTCTAGATCTTCATGTTTTGGAAATATTTTAAGGAAATTGTTTGTAACTATTTTCTGAATTATAATTAACTATTCATTTTCTATTTTTACTTTGAATATTAATTCTAACTTCCATTACCATTGTATATGTTACTTGTGCACACATAATGACCTCTCTAGAATCTCAACCCGAGCAAACTACATGTCCATCTCCTCCATATTAACAAAGGATATATGCCAGTCCCGTAAGTTCACTTTCCTTCCTCAATTTTGTCATAGTAAACAACAATTTTTTTTAATGAAATAACACTTTCTTTTGTGTGAGAATCATTACATCAAATAGTAAGATTGCAGTTATAAATAAAATGATTCGAGGTAATCAATCATTTACTAAACCTTTCTTCAAGATTTAATTATGGATGGGTCATGCATTTCTCTCCAATTTTTATTGTTCTTATAATTATAACTTCCATTACCATTTTATAGGTTGTTTATATATAATGGCCTTTCCACAATCTCAACTTCAAAAAACTGTTGGAATTACAAGTGGGTGGGAAGAGAGTAAACTTCTTTGGGGGGGGGGGGGGGGGGGGGGTGGGGTGGGTGGGGGGAGGTGAATCAATAGTTTAGACTTGGACCCATAAATTTTTTACCATTCATTCATCACATGCATTAACCAGTAAGCTGAAATAACATGTAAAGCATATGCATCTAAATCATGTAAACATGTAATCAATCAAACAGTTGACACTAGATATGATTACCTAAAAAACCTCTCCAAATGAGAAGGCAAATCGAGGGTGGGGATGACACCCACAAATCTTCACTACTGCAGCAATAAAGTGTATCCAATGAAGGTTACAATGATTTGACCATGAATCATGGTTTGCCCTATGAAAGGCTTGCCCTGTTAAAGGCTTACAAAGGCTGTTAAGTCCAACCTTGTTAGAGGATTTCAACACCTTGTTAGAAGTGTGCCTGATTAAAGGACTTCAACTTACAATTAAGTAAGCACCCTGTTAAAGGATTTCATATAGCCTGTTAGGACTACTCCATTAAGAGATTTAACTAAAATCACCTGTTAAAATGTCTTAGCATAGATCCTACAGTTGGAACTTACTTGTCTAATAACAAATCGCCTCTACATAGTCTCTAATTGATCCTTCATGATCTAATGTCTCAATGTTGTATCCTTCTCTATAATCCCTGTTCTTCTCTAACTGATTCTACAATCCATTCTTACTTCTAAGTCACCTTGAATGCTCTGTAAACTATCTTGTTTGCTCTTCCAATTTGATCATTCATCCATCATACTCTATTAAGCATTTAGGGCTTCATCCTCCTTAAGAAGATTGTGGTGGCTTAGATTTAGGTATGAATCTATGGCTGAGATTCATCCATTTTGCTGCTTAAACCTTTCCATTTTCTAATTGGCTGCATGTAATTACATAGGGAATCCAAATATAGATTCATCCTTATCTCCAAAGGATCATAATCTATCCTTAAGTCAGCTTTAAAATAGTTTACATTGTTGTTTGTGCCATTACAAACAAATATGTCAAAACTGTGTCACTCAGCATATGAAGTCACTAGTGCTTGGCATGCACTATATTTCTACTTCTAACTTGACACCTACATTACTTGGCATCTATTGTTTACTCAACACTTGAATCATTTGACATGGTCTATCTACTTGGCACATGAGTAACTCGACACTCATTGCAACTCGACATGGTCTAATATTTACATGTTATGTTCGACATGTATTACTAGTTCGACATGAACTAAGTAAATAGCTTAACTATGTTGACACTCACTTGTCAAAACCAATCTAAGATCAACAATCTCCCCCTTCGACATGAGACGCAAAAATACTTAAATATACAATAATCAAACTTAATCTTCTCAAGAATAACATATCCATGACTCAGATTATATACCAAACTTCAAATTTTAAAAATTTTACAATAACTTATATACCTCAAAATTGATGACCCCCTGGAGTTAATGTGTCTTATTTGTATCAAAAAATATGTGCTCCTTTCTGACTTCAATATGCTCTATCTGATACTCTTTCATCTGATATGCTTCGTCTTGGTTGATATTTGTATCTATTTATTGTAGTACTCTCCGAAGATGTATATCACCCCAATGATATGACTCTAATAACTCTACTCCCCCTTTGTTATTTCTCTCCCTTTTTGTTCATACTCCCCAAATATGTTTTGTAATGTTATATCTCTTCCTTTCTTTTATTCTCCCCCTGTATTATATCTCTCCCATGTTATATTTCTCCCTTTCTTTTTATTCTCCCCCTTTTTTGACACATATGTCAAATGGGTTATACACTTATAGTGTGTTTGTCCAAAAAGGATTTACGAAATTCCATTATGATTTTGATGGCTACATCCCAATTGTCACATGAAACATCCAATGAATTGATTTGGATTGCAAGTTCGATAACAAGGTGCACTAGGCCATCTAAGGTAGAAAGATTGGGGTATTTCTTTAGTAGAGTCTGAACATAACCTAGTTCCTTGTGCATTAATGTGTGGGGTAAGGGATGCCTATATAGATGTCAATTTGGCTCTTGTGCTAGCCTCATCTGATATCGATACAACTAATTGACTTTGTGTTTGAAGCAATGTTCTAAAATGATTCTCACTTTGATCTAGGTTCTAAGGTAGAATAGTACCTGATATGTCAAGGTTTCTCTCTAGACTCAAAATATGGCTCCTAGTCTCTTGAGTGAAGAGTGTAGGATCACATAGCTTTGTGTACAATGAGAATATATTCTCAAGTACCTTCTTCAGCTCTTCAACCTTGGTTGCTAATGCAACTTGAGTTAGTGCTATTTCACTTGATATTTTGTCATTCGTCTTTCCTTGGAACTTCTTCTCAAACCATTCTAAAAGTTTTGTATCAAGATCTTCATTATTGACCTTTTCCACTATATCTATTAGTTGTTCTATTAGTGTCTTGGTCTCTTTAGGACTTGGTAGGATGAATGCATCTAAAAAGATTTCCTTTATATCTTAGTGTGCTTGTTTCTGCCTATGTTCTCTCTTGAACATTTCTTGATGCTTTTTCTTCTCTAAGGCTTGTTGTAATATGCCTATTTGTTCGAATGCCATAGTGTCATAGTCAAACTTTGGAATCATAATTTCTTCATCAAGGCTTATGTCTCCATAGTGAATTACCTTATCAACCTTTGATGAGCTAGGGCTTGGCACTAGGATTTGCAATGGTATGGCTTCCATGCTTGGCTTCTGAAGAACCTATGTAGAAGGACTACCAGATGCCAGTAGAGTTACCAATGCTTGGATGGCTTCTTGTTCCTTCACCTTAGGTGTTTGATCATGTTTTTTAGGCTTTCCCTAATCTATCAATATGACTTAAATAACACCTTGTTCCTATGCTTTAGGTACAGATGAGTCTATCTGTCCTATTTTCTATTATCCTATAGTTGTATCTTTTTCTTCTACTTACTTCTTCTCAATAGTATCAACTTTCACACTTGTGTCAACCTTAGTAGATATGCCTAGTGATGTTTGAATTTGAGGTTGTACACTAATAATTGAAGGGATGACAGAAGGTGGTTCTCGTGTATTCACCTTTTCCCTTATGACTTTAATTACTACATTTTGCAATTCTTCTACACTAACGAAAATTGGATTTTCATAGAGTTTTTCTTCGAGTGTAGATTGATCTAGAATCTTTTTTAGATATTTTGTAGTAAGTGGATTGATGTTCTGAGATGAAGCATCAGAAACATCCTTGACAATTATGGTCTAAGTTGTTATGCTTATGACATGAGAAGGACTAACATTAGGCATTTGTGTATCTTTCACACTTTGTTCATCTTGCTATTGCTCAGCTGTTGCCTTGTCACCATCTTGCTTTTCAGTTTCTTTCCCAACTATATTATCCTTCTTATCATTTTTTTTCTTTGTCATCATCATTATCCTCATCCTTATCATCAAGTTTACCCTCTGAAGGGTCAGCTTCTCCTTGTTTCATAGTGGTCAACCCATAGATAAGTTTCCATATTTGGGTTGATTTTTTGACCAAATCTTCAATATTATTGTGAAGAATGTTGAAGGCTCTATATTTAGGTGTAAATATAATGACATATCTTTTGATAGCCTTGAAAATATATCCCTTTATTAGCTATGGCATCACTTGAGCAAATGTTGTTTCTCTGATCTATTTCTCCAAATTTAAACAATAATGCCACTTTTTCTTAATTATATCATACAAACCTTGGTATTGTGTTGGCAAATTCTAGTGGAGCATTCTTAAACTTAGACATCATGGCATATAATTCCTCTTCCACTTGATTCTTCTCTTCTTTTCCCAATTTATCAAAATCAATATGTTTCAAACTAGATAAATCTACATTGCTTTTGATATTTTCACATAAATTTTCAAGATCGGATAGGGGATTGTGACTTACCCCTTTAAATTGGTTGTTTTCATCCAATTCTATCCTTTCCTCATCTAAATCTGGTTGTGCCACATATTTTCTTCATTTTCTTTTTTGCTCTTGGCCACCTTGCTCTATTTGCTTAGTCTTTTCCTTGGTCTTCTAAGTTGTAGCACATGTGATTTCTCTAGTGGTAGGAGTTGTTGGCTTGGATGGGCTTGGTTTGACAATTTTCTTTGCCTTTTCCACTGGCTGTGCTTTAGCCTTTCTCTTCTTTGGCTCAACATGAGTAGGAGCTCAACACATTTAGTTTCCTCCTCTTCCTTGTCTTCTCCCATGCCTTGAGTCAATGAAAGATGTTCTTGTGCTTGTGCTTGTTCTTCCTCTTCATCCTCTTCTTCTTCTAAAACTTCTCCAAATTTGGCCTTTAGTTTCTTCATTAGCTTATCTTTCTTTTTGAGTGTGGAGGTAGTTTTCATCTCCATGGTAATCTTTGACTTTACCATTTTGTAGTTTCCAGATATCTTTGTACTTTTATCTATTTCTTCTGCTAGTAGTGTTGTGATGGTTGTTGAAGCTTCATCAACATTGATTTCATACCCAAGTGGCCTTAACCATCTAATCCTTGGTGTGGTAGCTTGCACAAAAGTGTAATTAGTGTCAAAAAGAAAACATGTGTCATTATAATGTTGTTCAACCAAAGAAATTGGTATCCTCATTCTTTCCTTCATTGATTTCTTAAAGTCTTCAAATAACTTGTCATCAATGTTTCAAAATTTTCTCCCATCTCTTTAATGTACTCATTGATTTGCACTACAATTGACCTATTGGTCTTCCATCCTACAAGACCAAAGGAGGTAAATGTATTCTGTACATAAAAGAATATGCAAACTAGAATTGAACCAAATTTACATAGTGCATTCTTTGTTTTCCTAATAGCTCCAAGATTTTCCATCAGTTGTTGTAGTTGTAGCTTTGCCAGATCATAAGTATGAAATTTCTTTACAATTTTGCAGTCAACATCCACAACTATGTAGGGTACACTATTCAATCTACTAGATTAATAAAATTTATGAGAGAATACCCTTACAACAAGTTTTAGTAGTAGATTAGTGATGGTATCTATAGTCATACCTCTTTTATTCCAAACTACTCTAGTGTTCTTCTCAATTACTTCCTTGAAGTCACTTATGAGTGTCTTTGGAAAATCTAGGGTTGAATAGCTAGTAACCCTATGAATTATTCTTTTGGTGATTTTGATTGGTCCTCCTTCCAGCCATAAAGAACCATCATCAATTCTGCTTGACAGAATACTTTTCCACTCAGTTTTAAACATATTCAGAAATTCTAGGGCTTGAGTTAAATGCTTTTTCTCCACAATTTTGTATTCCTCCTTCAAAACACCATTATTACACAATCTATTATATGCATATCTAATTTCCATATCTCCTATTCCCCCTATTTTGTAATTGTAATACTTCCTAACATCTTGCACCATGACAATGTTTGGCGAGATCATTGACAAAGTGCCAAAAGGATCTTATTTATAAGCTATGTCAGAAATGGCTTTAAATATTTGTTGTTTCACTTCATTACTAACAAGTTGGATATTCAAAACCTCCTTCCCTTCTATATTTTTTGAGCTAGATGCCATTTTGTCAAACTAGGGTTTATGCAAAAGTAAACTGTGTAGCTCAGATTATGATAAATACCTTGTGAGATCTATTAAACTGGTGTGAGCTCATTGCTAGCTTTTCTACAAATGCTTTGGATAGGTTTATGAATTTCCTTATGTTCTACTTGCTCTTGCTTGAATTCAAAATGATTGATAATGAGCAGAAATTAGTAATATAGCCTTTCAAAACCTCACATTTAATCTTAGTGCTTACACAACTGTAATCTCAACATCAACCATTTTTAGAATCACTCGACATCTATTGATATTCCCATCAGTTGGTAGCTACTACAAGTTCAACATCAACTAGATAGTCTAGTAGCTTGACATCAACTAGTATTCCACTCGACATACATATGAGACTTTTAATGCTTGGCAACAACATAAAATTTTTGAACATTTAACTTGAATTTTCAACATCTTGCATCTTTCATTCATGCTACTGTATTATTTTTAGTACTATCTCCTTTGGAGCTGATGTATGATAGAACACTTGAGTATCAGTTCCACATACCTCTTGATATCCTAGTTTGATGATTTGTGATCACTTGACCCATTGGGTGAAGTGATCCCTTCTTCATTTGATGTACTACAAGAATCTTTTTTTTTTCCATGTCTTGTTCATATCATCTCTGATGCGTTCAACATATGCCTTGCCTTTTCCTTTATCAAATTCACAACTTGGTGCCTTTGACCTAGGTGGACAATGCTTACTGATGTGACTAGTTTTCAAATAGCTAAAACATGTAGTTTGACTCAACCACCTTTTGTAATTACCACTGAAGTGTGTCCTAATGTAATTCTTAGGAATATCTCCATATTCCTAACAATAGTGACAGCTATATCTTGTATTATAATCCCAATTATAAATGTTTCCATTGTTTCTTACCTTTGTTGGCTTGTTTGATGACCACATGGATTTGGATCTACATTCAAAGGCTCTATGTCCATACTTCTGAAAATCGTAGAAAGATCCTTCAAATCTTTGTTTATGCGTGGTCATTATTCTACATTCATGTTCTTGATGACCTTGCTTGTTGCACTTATGACAATGAGTCATGTTCTAAGGCTTGACATTATGATTTGTATTCTTGCTTCTACATACATTAGTTGTATGTCCTTTCTTACCACAATTATGACAAGTAGGTTTGGAGTTTTTACCTCTGATGTTCCTTTCTTCAACAACTTTAGATGATTCTCCTACTTCAGTGCTTCTGTAGCCCAATCCCGATGTATCTTTGTTAGATCTAGGGGATCTCAGTAATTGCTTAAAGTATTTGATGGCTTCATTTGGATTGTTGAGACTTTCAACAAATTCCTTTTCTCTTTTCATGTCACTCTACAACTGTTTATTTTGCAACTTCAATGTAGTTATCTCAATGTCCTTGACATTCAGTTCATTGTTGGAATTCATCATTTGAATTAGAGTATCCAATTGCATGTTGGAGATCTTGGTTAGTTCTATTGACTTCTCTTCCAATCTATTTGCCAGAATTCTTTTTTCTTCTTCAATCATGGATTTTTCTTCCAAAGCTTTCTTCTTCTGTTCAGTCACCTCACATAGTAGTATAGCTTGTGATTCTTTCTCTAACTTGAGGTTTCTAATTTCCTCATCTTGGATATTGTTCTTTTCCATTAGATATGCAACTGCTCCATCAAATTCATTGGAGTCACCATCTACAAATAGCTTGGTAGTGTCTCTCTCTTTTTATAGTGTGTAATTCTCTACAATAGCAATCTCTTTCCTTCTCTTCAAGGATTTCTTTAGTTCCTCTCTTGCCTCATTCAGTTGATGTAGTATGAGATGTATTTCAATCTCTTGGTTCTCAATAGTCTTTCCTAGCTTGTAGAGGGTGAATCAGGATTTTAGACTGAGATCCATAAAGCTTTCACCATTCATTCATCACATGCATTAACTAATAAGCTGAAATAACATGTAAAGCATATGCATCTAAATCATGTAAACATGTAATCAATCACACACATGACACCATATATGATTACCCAAAAACCCTCCAAATGAGAAGGTAAAACTAGGGTGGGGATGACACCCACAAATCTTCACTACTACAGCAATAAAGTGTATCCAATGAAGGTTATAATGATTTGACCATGTATGATGGTCTGCCCTATGAAAGGCCTACCCTATTAAAGGGTTACAAAGATTGTTAAGTCCCACCTTGTTAGAAGATTTGAACACCTTTTTAGAAGTGTGTCTGGTTAAAGGATTTCAACTTACAATTAAGTAAGCACCATATTAAAGGATTTCATACAACCTATTAGGACTACTCTGTTAAGAGATTTAACTAAAATTACCTGTTGAAATGTCTTAGCATAGATCCTACGGTTGGCACTTGCTTTCCTAATAACAAATCACCTCTACATAGTCTCTAATTGATCCTTCATGATCTGATATCTCAATTTTGTATCCTTTTCTATATTCTTTGTTCTTCTCTAACTAATTCTATAATTCATTCTTACTTCTAAGTCACCTTGAATACTTTGTAAATTGTCTTGTTCACTCTTCCAATTTGATCATTCACCCATAATACTCTATTAAGAGTTTAGGGCTTCTTCCTCCTTAAGAAGACTCTGGTGGCTTAGGGTTAGGTATGAATCTACATATGAGATTCATCCATTTTGCTACTTAAACCTTCCCATTTTTTTATTAGCTACATGTAATTACATAGGAAATCCAAATATAGATTTGTCCTTGTATCCAAAAGATTGTTATCTATTCTTAAGTTGGCTTTAAAATAGTTTACATAGTTGTTTGTGCCATTACAAACAAATATGTCAAAATTGTGTCACTTAGCATATTAAGTCATTGGTGCTTGACATGCACTGTATTTTTTCTTTTGAGTCAACACCTGCATTATTCAACATCCATTGTTTACTCGACACTTGAATCACTCGGCATGGTCTATCTGCTTAGCACTTGAGTGACTTGGCACATGAGTGACTCGAAACTCATTGGAACTTAGCATGGTCTAATATTTACATGTTGTGCTCGACATGTATTACTATTTTGACATGAAATGAGTAAATAGCTTAAGTGTGTTGACACTCACTTGTCAAAACCAATCTAAGATCAACAAAAACTATTGGTGCATCTCCACCCTATCAGCAAAGGAGACATGCCAGTCTCATAAGTTCACCTTCCTTTCTCAATTTCATCATACTAAATAGAAACACAAATCAATTGAAAAATGCTTTCATTTGTGAGATTCATTAGATCAAATAGTAAGATTGAGGTTGTAAATAAAATTATTGTGAGTAATCAATGGTTTAGTAAACCTTTCGTCAGGACTTAGTTATGGATGGGTCATGCATTTCTTTCCAATTATGATTGTTCTTATAATTTAACTTCCATTACTATTGTACAAGTTACTTGTTTAAATATAATGGCCTCTCTAGAATCCCAACCTAGGAATACTTCCTGTATATCTCCACCCTATCAACAAAGGAGATATGTTAGTCTCGTAAGTTCATCTTCCTTTCAAATTTTGAAAAATTATTTTTCATAAAAAATTAATACGAATCATTATTGCTTAGCTCTTTTACTACTTGCTCAATATTTTATATATTTTTTTTTAATAATACCCACCTTGCCAATGTGTAGGCTACTCCTCCAAACACTATGCCTTGTCCAGAATCTCAACAAGCAGGAAGTAGCAACACAATTCCACCCTATCATCAAGGGGATAATGCCACTCACTTAATTCATCTTCCTTTATCATGCTTCATTGTTTTTCTACATTAGTATACAAAATATTTTGTAGGATACTATGTCAAACAAAATGAAGTCTATTATTCAAGAGTAAATTCCCATTCTTACTATTATAAATAATATGCTTACATCTCTATACAGATATAATCATGTCAATCTATAGAAATAAATATTAGTTTAAATAATGTTAATGTAATCACATATTTTATTGATTATTTTTAAATTCATTAATACATAAATAACATTACTAAAAATAACTTAACTACATTGTCTTTCTAAGGCAATCAAGTCAAAGCACTGTTGACTACCAATGCCATATGCTCCATCAAAATTGGAGAATATGTTACCAAACTAGTTCTTAAGATCTTATCTTTGAAGAGGTTAACTACCTTTGAAGATCAAACAAACTAAAATAAGATTGTCTTGTTTTATGGAAATTATATGCAACTAGGAATACTACCAGAGAAATGCAATGAACTTTTCTTCTTAGAACAATTAAAAATCAAATATATAATATTATTGACAAAGTATGTTTGTCAGCCAGCAACATATTCTAGGTAGGCGCAAATCTTTATCATCTTTAATGAATGTGTAACTTCCTTAATTAAAATTTCACATATATACCTAATTATTTTTGTTTCTATCAATAGAAAATAGGACCATAATCATCTTCTACCTCAACATCATCCACCAAGGCTGCCAAATTATTGGGAGGCCCAAGTACCTATACAAATCTCAAGAGAAACAAATGCAAGGAGAAAACAATTGTTTCACCCATCAAAACCACTAAGTATGGTATCCATGTACCTCGTAAGGAATTAACATTTCCTCAAAGTATAAGCCCAATAAAGGATTTGAATCCTTACCAAAGTACATGGAAAATCAAAAGGAGGATTACAACGAAAAAAGAAATGACACAATTTAATAACCAACAAGGTAGTGGACAAGTTTTTAGCTTTGACATTTTGGCCAATGAAGGCATGACTACGATTTTTTTCTATAATGATGTAGCTGAATTGCACTATGACAGAGTGCATATAAATTTCGTCTATACTATTTCTAAGGGTTCTATGAAAGAATAAAATATCAAATACAACAAGCTAAACAATTGCATTGAAATCACTCTTGACCACACATCTATTATGAAATGTTGTGATGATGAATTGCCTATTGGGAGTGTTCACAACTTTAAGACAATTAATGAGATTGCAAAAATTGGCAACAACACTTTAGTAGACATTATTGGAGTGGTTGTCAGTGTTGGAGACATTTCAACGATAAGACAAAGAGATGGAATTGAAGTTCTCTGGAGGAATTTAAAGTTAATGGACATCTTTCTCTTATCTATTGATGTCACTTTTTGGGGGGCATTTGTCTTAAAGAAGGATTTTTCATTTCTATTAGAAATGGTTGCGTAGGTGAATTTAAAGGAAATGTCATAAATACAACATCAATTGCATTCACCATTAAACCATCCATACCGGAAGCTAAATCCCTCATATCCAAGATAACAACAGATCAAATTGACACATTTTCATTGCCAATATCTTCAAAAAATAATAATATAAAAAATAATTCCATGACAATATTAGCTATCTTCAAAGATTTCATAACACTTACAAATCCAATAGAGGTTACAATAAAAGCAACTATCAAATTCACCAGGAATGATTCTTACTACTACCCAACATGCCCACTTGATGTGGAAGGGAAGGAATACAAAAAACATGTATTGAGAATAAAGATAAGACATGGTAGTGTTCAAGATGTGAAAAAAACATTCCAGAATGCAAGTACAAGTGCCTCTTGCATGTTAAACTCCAAGATCATACAAGTTCCATCTAGACTATTTCTTTTGATGAAGTAGGTACTAATCGGCTACAAATGCAAGCAAAGGATATGTACATGTTGTACCATGACACTATAGTTGACACAACTCTTGAATACATCCTTAAATGTACATTTTTCAATAGTTTCATATTTACAATCTCATTAACAAGTGAGATCTACAACTCTGAAAGTAGAGTAAAAGCTACGATTACAAAGGCTAAAAAAATGAATCTCCGAGCAACAAGAAAATCTTTGCTATATAAAATATCAAAAATGTGTTTCTAAAATAGGTCTTTTTGAACCATCAATCACCCTTTGTTAGAGTTGTTTTCAGAATAAAATAAATAAAGTATAGCTGTACTATTTCCTTTTTAAATGAATGGAAAACTATACAATGTATTCCAAATTTCTATACAAAGTTCTTTTTTATAGACCAATATTTTTATTTTTCATCGATTTTCATAATAAAACTATATTTTGTGATTTCCTATTCAAACTCACCAAGTTCATTATTAAAAAAAATCTTTTTTTCAGCTTGTCTTATTAAAACATCTATGTTTTTATTGTCACTACATGGTTACTCTTATTCGTATTCTAAAAGTTTTAATCTTTCATTCCCTTTCTTGTATCATGATCTAGGTAATTTATGTTCTAATTATGAACTTCTTCTACACAAATATGTTACTAGGTTTGTAATATTGAGATCCTAACTTCTTTTGTAGAATAACTTATATATAGAGAGTTTGGTTGTATGGGGACCCTCAATTTAGAGAAAATACACAACCAAAATCCACATGAAACAAAAAGTAAAAATCAATTAGGCTAGGAAACATATATCTATCAACCTAAATGTTCACAATCCACTACACCCATGAGATGATCCCAACCAATAAACTTAAGCCACCAAGGTAGGTTCCAATTATTCTCCCTCTTACTTACTGGAGAGCCAAATTTCACAAAGGGAAATCTACTATGGAAAACCTCCTTATGTTGTATAAGTGTTGGACATATTTGCCAAGTGCACAAGAATACATGTAGGTAGTAGGTATATTATTTAATATTCAAATCTTGATTTTCATTACTAATCTCTATTTCAAAATCTGCCAATTCATGATTAATTCTACTGTTTCTCTACAATCAAGACCTATGCGACAATATTAGCCCTTAGTTTCTTAATATTATCCCTTATTTTCTTTATACTAACTCATTACCCATGTTTAAATTAATTTTGGGACACATTTATCAAGTGCAAGAAAATACTTGTAGGTAGTAGTTATATTATTTGAGATTCAAATCTAGATTTTCGTGAATAATCTCTACTTCAAAATCCATCAAATCATGTTTAATTTTGTTGTCACTTGTTTACCAAAGTTCTATGTGTACATGGTAATTTATGAGGCCTACATTAGTCATGTCAAAGGGTTTACAAATATTGGATTTCATTTGTCAACAATACTTGCCTTATTGCCTATCATTATAAGGTTGTTGTGTTTTGTGCTTCTTATTGCTGGTCCAATATGAAACCTTGGTGTGTGGTTGCTAGAAGTCATGAAAAAAACTACATGGTTTTTGACTACCAAACACATGTTCTTTTTAAAATCCATGATTTATACCTACCAAATTTTTTTGATAAAAACCAATTGCACATATTTTTAAATCTCAAGCCACATAATTTTCATTACATAAAACATTGACTATTATAGGGAAAAAGGTATCGATTTTACTAAAAAATGATTTTAACTACAATACCATATTAAAAAACATGAACCTAAATTATGTTATTTGTAGGACTAATTTGACTATTTTAAAAAAACTTTGATGTAGGCCTTTGAATATAGATGAATCCATACAATGTCCTTTGCTGTAATTTTTGTGCAACACTAGTGATGCTATGAACTTCCTAGGATAGTTGTCTATCACGTATGCTCAAGCTATAATAAAAATTTTAAGAAAAAAAGAAAAAAACATATTATTAAGTAAGATTGCATAATTAGTTATGAAAACATGAGGAAATGCATTCTTATATGATATTACAAACACCTTATCGAAAGATTCTTTGCTAAAAAGCTTGTGTCCTAACTAAGCATTGTCACTTATCTAGATTCATCTTTTATAAAAAAATGCTTCTACTTTTCTCTAAGTTGTTTTCATAGAAGAGCATCAATAGTTCACTGGCAACATCAATAATTGTTTTCTTTTCTATAATATAAATTCTCTTCACTCTATTCATTTTTACATTTTTAGATATAGTTAATTATGTTCTTATTCTAATTTACTATATATCAAATATTTCTCTTTTGTTCTAATCCAAATTAACTAAAATTTAAGTTAAATTGCATGTTATGAAGAATACATGTGCTTATACTTTAGCTATTTAGCTATTCATTTCTTCTTTCCTTTAAATTAATGACCTTAACACATTTATTTTACAACATATAGAGATGTAGGCTTCAACCACACAAGAAAAATATACTTAAGAAGAGATAGAAAAATCAAGCATATTAGAATCAACATAAGGAAGAAATTTTTGCTAGATGACATATCCAAAGACTAAATCAACACTCGTTCATTCAACATCCAACAATGCATACCACAATATAAAATTTTATAAAAGAGGGTTTATACGAAGTCAACCAACTATACAAGACAAAACTATCAACTTTACAATAGGAAGCCTCTGTGTTGATAATTTTAAAAACAAAACATAAATGGACAACCAATGTGGTCAACAAATGTAGATTATATCCAAACTTTCATCATTTCACAAGAAAAAACACTACAAACTTTTATACCAAGTATTATTTTCGCAACACAATTCTCAAAATCAATGAAAAAGTTTTGAGAATGCAATGATGCATTATCAAAAGTAAAAACTTGCATCATTTTTAATGAAAGCTACAAAGGTATGTCCATATGAAAAAATATTTTTGATACCATATCTTCTAGATATTTTTCAAAAAAGGGGTTCATCGATTCTCTATGGAAAATAACTTAGATCCTCCAAAACAACCAAATGTCCTAAAAAAACTTACCTAAGTCAAAGAAATGCTTATTGCAACGGTAACCCCTATCTTACAAGTATTTCCATGCCATAGTTTTTCACAAGATATTTCAAGCATTGCTCATCTTTTGTCTAGAAAACTAGTCAACATTGAGCTCCTTATTATACGCAAGACAAAATTACAAGGAAAAATTATGATTACTACATCAATAAATATAATTTTCTTGATGCATTGCACTATAAAATGAACTATGACCCATACTACAAGAGTGTTGATATTGATGTTGACATTGTAAACTAGTTACATGATGTAACAATTGATATATCAAACTTTCTCCACAACTTAACAATAACTTGTCAAGATACAACACTAGCTAACAAAGCCAAAACTACTATCAATGATGACATAGAGTGTTACAATACATCACCATTCATTCCAAAATTTCCTAATAAACAATGTGAACTACAAACAATTAAGGAAATGTTAGGCATCAAAGCCAATGATCCACACATCGATCCTTGGCTAGAAATCTATAACTCACCAATAACTGAATACGACACTAAGGGCCTCCTAAGCATGGCTTTCACCACCATATTCCCTATTGGAAGTTACCTACCACTACAACAATGAAGCAAACAGGTCCACATGCATGAGTATGTGTTACATTTATTGAGATATCAAGATAATAGATTTAGAAAACATGTACAATTCTAGTATTTTATTTACAACTGAATAATGTGACACCACAACCAACAAATTGTATTAGTTTTCTTTAAAAAAACCTTACATGAAAATATACCAAAAACTATCCACCATCTCCGTGGAAATTTACAAAATATGCCAAACAATAAATTAGCAAATCAACTAATGCATTTTGGAACTTCATTAAGAGGAATGAGAGCTTGTTAAAATAAAAAAAGAATGGAATTATCAACCATGATACACTAGCTAGGGACACCTACATTGTTCGTCATTTTGAGTTCAGTAGACACAAAGTGGACAAATTTGCATGTATTGTTCCCACAAAATACAAACTCAAAGATATGAGTCTCAAGGAAAAAATTGATAGATAATATTATTGATAACCCACACATTACATCCTTATAGATTCACCAAAGATTCACTATATTTCCTGAAGATGTCATAGAAGAATTATGGCAAGAAAAAGATTTATGGTACAGGTATGAATGATAACTTCAAGGTTCAACATATATACATGGTTTCATATGGATATAAAATGTACCAAATATGACACAATCAATTGGAATAACCAACTTAAATTAGATGAGGCAAGAAAATTCTTTGACAAACATGTTTATTCATGGAATCCTTGTAGTGAATTTAATAAACAAAATAGATTAAATTATAGCCTTAATGATGACCATTTCTTACTAAAAAATTGACAAATATTTTTACTAGACCCATTGATTGATTATGAACCAATAGTAAATACTCTACAAAGACATACAAAATGCATAGATTCAACATGTTTGCAAAAAAAAAGGAAACACAATGCAATGTTAGTTCAAATATCCATAGACATAACAACAAACGTCAACCTTAACATGTGACATAGATGAAAAAAAACTTATAATGTAGCAAGAAATGATGATCAAATCAATATCCACAACCCATAAATGCTAGCCATATGGAGGGTTAATGTAGAATATCAACGAGTCACTTCAAGTAAAGTGGTGCTCAACTACATCTCAAAATATGCCTCAAAAATTGAGAAAAAATCAAAGACATACAAATACCATTAAAAAAAAAAAGCTAATACAAATGAATCAAATGATAATGCTTTAATCACATATCAAAATTCATTGCCAAATGTGATATTGGTGCACAAGAGACATGCCATATGCTACAAAAATTTCTCTTTGTAATTTGCAGTCGAACCTTCATCTCTTTGAATGTAAGAAAAATAATCCTACATCGAATCAACAATTCAAAAAATGAAGAAGAATTGAGCATCACTTATATCCACTTCTACATTGAACGCTCCCCCTTGAACTGGATTATTTATCACTCATTGAAATAGTCCAAATATACTCCTACTTATCAAAACGTAGGAAAAATCAATGGCAACAAAGGAAAATGAAAGAAATTTTCAATGTCTACCCCCTTTTCAAAATTATTCCACTAAAAAATAATGAAACATTTTGCTAAATTGAACTCTTATTATACAAACCATTTCAACATATCACAATAGAAATTAGCATTGTGAAAGAACAAATTGTGAGTAATTGGAAATTAATGCAATCAAACAACTACAAACCTTGGCACATTGTCGGAAATACTAAGAGGGGAGGGTGTTGAATCCATTTAACTACATTCCAATTCTCAATTCATGGATGACTCATATACTTACTAACAACTCCCACTGCCTGTGCAATATCTGGCCTTGTACATACCATACCATACATCAAGCTTCCTACAACTAAAGCATAAGGTACCTTGGGCATCTTAGCCTCCTTTTCTTGTTTCTTTGGACATATTTCCTTAGTTAATTTAAAATGACCAGGTAAAGGTGTGCTGGCAACTTTAGCATTCTCCATAGAGAAATGGTGCAACACCTTCACAATATAATCAATCTAAGATAATGCCAATTTTCTATTTTCTTATCTCTCTAAATTTTTATATCAAGGTTTTTCTTTGATTCCTCCAAGATCCTTCATAGCAAATGAATGTGCTAACTATTCTTTTAACCCCTTAATGTGATCCATGTTAGAGCCAACTACAAGCATATCATCAACATACACACATAAAATAATGTAGTTGCCATCATCTAACCAATTAAAATTAAAAAAATGAGATGAATGACACCTACTATATCCATGCTCATGCATAAAACTAACAAATTTCAGATACCATTGCCGAAGTGCTTGCTTTAAGCCATATAAACTTTTTTGCAATTTGCACATTAAGTTCTCCTTACATTTGATCTCAAAGCCATGTGGTTGTGCTATATATATCTCTTCATCCAAATAACCATGAAGAAAGGTTGTTTAACATAAAGATGCTCCAAATTTAAATATTTAGTAGCCACAATATTTAAAATACTATGAATAGAAGTCATTTTAACAATATGAGAGAATATCCCATCAAAATCAATGTCCTTTTTTTGTGCAAATCCTTTTACAACTAACCTAGATTTTTAACTATTCTCTTACCTCTGTCCTCTTGTTTTAATTGGTAAACCCATTTATTTTATAAATCCCTTTTACTTGCAAGCAAATTGCATAAATCCCATGTCTTATTTTTCAGCAAAGAGTCAATTTCTTCTTTCATTGCAGACTCTCACTGAATCTTTGTATCCACTTGCACAGCTTCATCATAACATTCAAGTTCACCAGCATCAATAAGTAAAATAGAATAGAAAGAAGGAGAAAATATTTGTGGAGGTCTACATAGCCTTGTTGACCCTCTAACATTCACAGGGTGTGTGGTATTTATTGTTGCGATTGTTGCAGATCATGAGGAACTACTAGAACATCATCTTTTGGAGTATCATCCAACACTAAATAATCATTTTTTTTCTTCTCATACTACTACAATAGATCCTTGTACAACATTTTCTCATTGAATATGACATCATTGCTTCTTATAATTTTATAAATTTTAAAATCCCAAAGCCTATAACCAAATTCATCAATGCCATATCCAATAAATACACATTTCTTTGACTTAGCTTCCATCTTGGTTCTATTTTCAGAATCTATATGTGCAAATGCTTCACAACTAAAGGTTTTGAGAAAAGAATAACTCACCTTCTTACTAGTCCATGCTTCCTCTAGAATACCACAACCCAAAGGAGTAGAGGGACCTTTATTAATTAAATATATGTCATTATTGATAACATACACCCACATGTTTAAGGGCAACCCAAAATACAACCTCATGCTCCTTGCACACTCCATTACTATTTTATTCATGCGTTCAACCACTCCATTTTCCTATGGAGTCCTTGTAATAGTTTTCTAGCTACGAATACCATTAGTGGAGTAATAATCTTCAAATTCATGACTGCAATACTCACCACCATTATCAAATTTGAGATATTTTAATTTTTTACCAATCTCATTTTCAACCAAACATTTTCATTTCTTAAAAGTTTAAAATATGTCAAATTTTTGTCTCAAGAAATTAACCCATACTTCTCTAGTTGCATCATCACTAAATGTAACATAATAATGAGAGCCACCAAGGGAAGATACCTGAGTTGGTCTACATACATCTATATGCACAAGCTCTAATTTCTCATTTATCTTTTCCTTCCCACTCTTGACAAAACTTATTCTCTTTTGTTTTCCATACATAGAACTTTCATAGAAATCCATATTAACACATTTCAGACCTGGCAAAAATTTCTTTGAATTAAGTAATTTCATACCTTTCTCACTCATGTGCCTAAGTCTGTAATGCCACAACACTATATCAGAATCTACAATAACTATTTGTTCTCCTTGCTCAACTATGACAACTATTCCTAAACATTCATTTGTCTCTAAAACAATTAAAGTAGAAGGAATAGTATGACCTATACAAAGATATAAGGTGCCTACTTTCATACTATTTGCTACTACAAGGGAACCTTTAAAAACCTTCCAATTTTTATCATTAAAAGTAACTACACAACCCTCATCACTGAGTTTCCCTATTGAAATTAAATTCCTACTCAGCCTTGGATGTCTTACCTCATGTAGTAGCCAATAATTCCCATTCTGCAACTTAATCTTAACTTTTCCCTTTCCAAAAATTTGGTAGGGTTCATTTTCCTCCAAATAAACAAGCCCAAAATCCCCTTGGACATAATCAATAACATAACCTCTATGAGGTATAGCATGAAATGAAGCCCCAAAATCTAAAACCCATGAATCATCAACACTTTCTAAAGAAATAAGAAAAGCACCCTCTTCAAATTTGTTACTTACCACATTTTCCTCCTTGTTCCCTTATGGTTTATCTCCTTTATTATTCTTTAGAGTTTATCAATATTTCTTCTTATGACTTGGCTTCCCATAATACTAGCAATCTCTCGGTCCTCTAGATTGAGACCTCTTCCCCTTTGACTTTCCTCTTAATTTCACATGATTTCCAGAATTACTTCCTCCCTTAGTTGTTCTGCCTCTTCTTTGTGAGTTCAAACACTTCCTAATGTAGATCCACCTGAGGTTTTTCTACGAGTTTCCTCACTTAGAATAAAACCAATCACATCATTAAATTTTAGGGTATTAAATCTAGAAATAGAATTACTCACAACCATTACCAAGCCATTCCAGCTTTCTAGCAAAGAACACAAAATTAGGAGACCCCTAATTTCTTCATAAAAATTGATGTTCACAGAAGATAACTAACTAGTAATAGTATTAAACCCATTTAAATGATCTGCAATGGATCTACCTTCTTCCATCTTCATATTAAATGCACACTTCATGAGAAATAACTTGTTTGAAGTGGAGGGCTTTTCACATAGTTTGGCTAGGGTTTGCATAAACTCTTATGTCATCTTCAATTTTGTAATGTTAAATATCACTAATGGTGCTAAGCATAATCGAATACTTCCAAGTGCCTTTTTGTCTAAAATTCCCCAGTCCTCATTTGTCATAGTTCCATGTTTCTTAGTTTTTCCTTCCAATAGCTTACATAAATCCTTTTGATAAAGATAGTCCTCCATTTGCATCTTCCATAACTAAAAGTTTTGCCCATTAAATTTCTCAACCTTCAGCTTACCCTCATCTGCCATCACTTTCACTCAATCATGAGACCTTCCTATAGAGGAAAGCTAAAAAAACAACGATGGTCTGGTTATAAAATAAAAATGATGATAGTTTGGCTCTAATACCACCTGTTACGATTAAACACAAACATAAATAACATTTTAATGAAAATACAACCAATATCAAAAAATAAAAGATCACATAGAAGAGGACACAAGACACAAATATTTAAAGTGGTTCACCCAATCCCTGGGCTACATCCACTAACAAAAAGTCCAATATTATTATTATCCAGTGATTACAATTTGTAGTCCCTAACAGTTTAATATAGCCACAAGAAGCTACAATATCTCCATTACCTTATGAAATCCCTTACCCTAAGCCATTTTATACAAGTTTTTGCCACTTACAAAATTAGGGCTAGAATAACTCATCCAATAGAAAGAATAGCAGATGGCACCTTTTATAATATAAGGTCATTTTTGGCTTCGGGGGTGTTGCCTCTTGACCTCGTCTTGGGGGTGCTACCCCTTGACCTTTTCTTGTGGGTGCTGCCCACAAACCCTCGTTAAAATAATCTAGGGAGAAATTATACTGAATAAACCTCTAAGTCTGATTAGGCTTCACATCACAATAATTTATTCTTATATTTACTCTTGTACTTAATGTAATTTTGGAAAAAAGTTATAACCTTCAAGAGAATGAAAAGTTGTATGTAATCACAATGTGAGAGTAACTGATTAACTTAAAGAGGAAAAAGGATGTGTTTATATTATGTTCCACCTATTACTTTTAATTTAGTGCAAATTGACATTATGTATGATACTCCTTGATGTTTATGTATCATATGTTATCATGTGATGGCTTTTCCACTCCAAAGTAAGGTTAGATTCTTTATGTACTTGATAATTTTTATTTTTTATTTTATCTATGTTGTACTCTATCATACAAAAACATATCACAACTATTGGCTTCTCATTGCACCTACAAAAATGCATATTGCTAGTTTTATAAGTATCTCCTTTCGTTTGGTTTGTGTGAGATATAGCATAGACAAAAACACATAAAATTGTATCATTGATGAATATTTATAGTTTGAAATTTATGCAGAGGAAATTTATAGTTTGAAAATTTTCTTTAAATGCATATAAATTAAATGAAATATATATGTGTGTAAAAGTTTAATAGTTCATTTATTTTTTGAAAGAAAGAAATTAATATAAATTCTATATTTATTATTTTGGTCAATTTATTTATAGATAATGCCCTGATTATTTATTATTTAATTATTATTATTAATTATTAAGTTCGAGTATACTCGAACCCAAGATCTCCCAGACGAAAGACTCAAAATTTACCATTGTGTTGTAGGCTCTTGCCCACTATTATTTTGGTCTAATTACAGATTAACATTTTTTAGATTTTATGTGTAGCTATGTGATACATGTGAATTTAGTAGTGTGGATGGATGATTAGGACTCATAAATTTGAAGTTGAGGTTTGAGTAGATGAAAGGGAACATTAATCAATATTTGATTATTGTCTACTTGGTTTTTAATCGTTTTAAGAGCTAGATAGTAATAAAATTATAGGTGAAGAGTGATATTGTAAGTAATAACTTGGATTATAGTCACCACTCCTTTTTGCATGACAAAAAGAATGTGCAATTTAAAGTCTAAAAGAGAATTTGTATTGGACTTGATAGTGAATCCCAAAATTCCTAGAAATCATTATAGTCATTACTTGGATTTTAGTCACCACTCTTTTTCACATGAAAAAAGGATGTACAATTTAATATTTTAAAGAGTGATTATAATTAGAGTTGATATCAAATCCCATAGATCATAGAAATTGCCTGCAACCAAAATTCCTATCAAATATGATGAGAAAACAACATGATTATGATAAAAACCCTTGAGAAAGAGATTAACCCATAAGAAAATTTGATGTTGAAATTACTTGAAACAAAATGGATCATCTAGATATAATGTACAATGCATGCTTATTATAAACACCTAAATTTATCCATACCCAATTGTGCCTAATTTTGTCTAATCTAATTAATTAAACAAATATGTTATTATTTACTTAATTAGTTTATCCTTCACATTTTATCCTACCTTACACTAGCCTTCAATTAAATAAATTATTATTATTTATTAATTTATTTATTATTTATGTGTTTATGGAAAATGATGGCTTTGCAATAATCAAGTGAAGGAGGTGTGAGGTAGCAAGTTTTTAGAAATTTTCATGGCACGACAATGTCGACAAGGAACTATATGGGTAACATTTTCCCTCCTCTCAGTAGTAGATATCAATGACAACCTATAAGACTATTTCCTCAAAATAATAGTGAAACTAGATGACCTTTCAATTGTAAGACTCAAACTCCCTTTCAAACTAGGAAGCATAGTGGTGGTTCGTGGAACAAAGGTTTAAGAGTTGGGGAAAGGGTTGATATCATGCAAAGGAGTGGAAGGATCTATGAGAATAGACCTCCATAGGATTGCCTACCAACTGGGATTTTACCACTAAATAGTGGTTTCAACTTCAAATAGATTAAACAAAAATTATAGAGGCCCAATTACAAGAAAGTGTTTTGAAATAAATTGTTTAGGTGAGTGGGAATATCCAACTGGGGGCATCTTGTCTATTAATCAATAACAAGTTATGGGGAGAATTGGTCTTGTTTTTAGAAGAAAAATCCCTAATAATGAAGTGGATAGGGTTGTGGCTATCAATTTTAAAGGTGAGGCATTGGTGTGATGTGTATTGGGAGAAATACTTTAGCCTGAAGAAAATGGAAAATAGATTCATTCTGGTCATTTCTAAGCTGAGGAGGATAAATAATGAATTCTAAATGGTGGGCCTTTCATGATTAAGGATAAAGGGGTTTATATATGACAAGACTCCAAACTATAATCCCTTGGAACAAATGGTGAAGGAACTGCTAGTTTCAATTAGGTTACATAACCTCCCCTTCAAATATAGAGATGAAGAAGCTCTCAAAAGAATAAGTGACAGTCTAGGCTCCTTTATGTGTATAGAAGAAATGGCTGATAAACTGGATTTTTCCATTTACTTGAGAATATTGGTGAAGATAAAAGAATATGTAAAAATCCCTAAATTTATTGTCCCAGGGCTATTTAAGGAGAATGACAATAATCTCTCATGTTTGAAAAGAAGGATCTTCATGTCTCGCTTGCCCACATGAAAATTATGGGCAAGAAAGGAAAAGGGTTGGAGATGAATAATATTTTAGAGAAAATTATGTAGGTTGCTAGATTAGAAGCACAAGATAATCCTGTATTCCATCTTTGTCAGAGAGATAACTTGCTGATCCAAAACCCTCTTATATCTAAGGGATATGTCAATATCAAACCCCAACATGTGGGTTTTTCCATAACACAATATCTTTGTCAACTCTATCATCCAAGTCCATGTAACATTTCAACTTACATCTCCACCTTTCTTTAGCAACATCTATTGCCCTCTCTTCATTCACCAATGCTTCCATTGGTTCCTTACCATCCCACAAGTCTCCCCATAAATTTACTTTACATTCCTCCCCATGAAGCTAGACACATGCTCTATAATAATAGATCTATAACTAAAAATAAATTTCCAAAGGGATGAGCCCCTTAGAGGATCTACCACTTTTAGAACTCCTTCACAACTTCCTCCTCCTAAATACTTTTAAAGAATTTGAACTCATCTCTACATAGGTTTGTTGTACATTTTCATCTCTAATTTTCCTCTAATGCTTCATTTATCTTCCTCTAATTCCTAAGTCCCAACCCACCATCTAATTTTGGCTTACATATTTTATCTCATGCCAAAAGAGGAACCTTATCATATTCACTATTTTGATTCCAAAAGAATTTTCTCATTCTTTTCTCTATTTGTTTTAAAATCCCCTATGGTAATCGATTATAAAACATAGAGTATATTAGGAGAGTTGACACCATTGATTTGAGAAGGGCGATCATTCCTGCTAAATTCAACCAAAACAACTACTAGTCTTCCATTAACTTACACTGTCTATCCACAAACTATTTCTATAGACAAGCTTTCCCCACCCCTACAAATAAAGGAACACCCAAAATCTTACTTTGAAGAAACCCCTTGCAAACACCAAAATCTCCTACAATGTCACTTTGTAGGTTTTCAACCCCATTAAATAATTAGATATCAGACTTTTCCTCGTTAATATCTTCCCCAAAACATATATGTAGGTGTCCAAAATACCTTTCGTGACTTTGGCTTCCATCATAGTGGCTTCTCCAACTAAGAAAGTATCATAAACAAATTGAGAGTGTGGGAAAGGGTCTAGACCTTCCACAATCCTAATTTATTTCAAATGGCCTAGTTACTTTTTTTGTAAATTTATCCACCTAACACTTCTATCACAAGAATAAATAAAAAAGGAGAAATTGGATCACCCTGACACAAGCCCCTAGAAGTAGAGAAGAAACCTTATAGACTATTATTCACTAACATTGAAGCCTTATGATCTACTATCATAATTTTAATCCAAGCTAACCATATACTATTAAAGCCAACCTTTCCAAGACTTCATATAGGAAATTATTGTCTACCTTGTCACACACCATTCTAATAACCAGTTTTAACAACATTGTACTTCTTTTTCTAGTAGAAATTGAGTGAATGATCTTGTGAGCTACTATAATGCCATCCAAAATATGCCTTAGGTATGAAGAAAATTTATTCCAGAGAGATGAGCTTATCCAAAATTAATTCTAGTCAATTAGCTACAATCTTAGAAATTATCTTGTATATTGTGTTACATAAGAAAAATTGGCCTAGAGTCCTCTAGTTTGTTTGTCTTTTCTTTCTTTTAGATTAATACCAATAATGTGTTTTTCAAGTCTCGCAACACAAATCCACAAGCTCTTGATTCTTCCACCACCCCTAGTAGTTCCTATCTTAAAATTTTCCATAATTTATGATAGAAAAAAGCTTGAAACCCATACAAGCTTAGAGATTTGTCTCCAACTAGCCCAAATCAAGTTTTTTGTGTGTGTGCTCCTTTAGGGAATTTTGGAAGTAATTTGTTTAAGGTCATGTGGACCATGGTATGAGTGGAATAGGGTTTTGTTTTAAGAGTCTTAGGAAACTTGTAGGTGTAATTAGGGATTAACAAGATGTAAAAGCCCCTAATTTGCACAAAGATGATGATGACTTCAACATGAGGTTAGTAGGTTATAGGATGGGTTAGAACCATATTACAATCATGTTTAAGGTCTTTGGTAAAATTTAATGAGCATTGGAACTCATTTAGCTAGTTTTGCAAGAAACTGCCAAAAAGATATAAAAGTTGCATTTTGCAACTTTACAACTTTGAAATATTGGTTGGACAACATTGTCCAAATATTGCAACTCAATGAAAAATATCCCTAAGGGTTAAGTAAATACCTAACCACCCTACATAATACATGATTTGACCTAAGTGTAGGGTTGAACACCCATTGTATCGAGAGAAGTTTTGAACATTGAAGTTTTGAAGTGATTTTTGTGCATTTTTTGTATATTTCCATGACAATGGGTAGTTAGAGGATTGAAGCTGGAACTATAACACATGTTTGGAGTAGTTTATATGTTTTCTTGACTATGTGTGGAATTAATTGGGAATTTTGTGCATATTTTCTTGTCTCTTGTAAATAGCCTTATTTTGGCACTGTCACTAGTTCTATCTAGGCAGTTTGTAAAGATGGGGTTCTAAATCACTTTCCCACCGTCCATTCTAGACAGCTTCTTGAGAATAGTGAGTAGATTCCATGAACTTATATACTATGAAATATTGGGCCCTCCATTCCAAAAGATCTATTTTTAATGTATTTCCCTAGGCGAGCCTGTGATGAGTCCAACTAAGGAAGATTGATTTGGAAACAACTTAACTAGTAGAGGTGCATAGCTAGAGACAAAATTCCTTTATGGATTTGAAGATAGGAGTCTTTTCAAGATTTTTTGAAGAGGGAGTGGTCACACCAATCTGTTTACTGGCCTAAAACTTTGCAACTTATAGAGAAGCTAGAGAGAGCCCAAAAACCCTTAATTTTACTCGATTTGAGTTAGGGTACTATACGAAAGGTGGTGACTCCAAAACCCCAAAAATACTTGAAGGGTTGGCATATGATCCAAGAATCCCATAAACATTATAGGTTTTCTTTAGAAGGATTAGGAGAAAAACCCTATTTTCTCAAAGTAGGAGACCTAATTGGGCTAGTAGCCTTTTACTCCTAACACCCCTATTTGGTTGAATTCATGTACTTGGAGAGATCTCCATAGCTCTATAAGGCTAAGAACAAGATTTGGAGGTTAAGAGAATTTAAGGGGATTTAAGGGATATGGCTAGAAAAGAAAGAATGTATCAAGTTTTGATTTGATTGGTGAATTTTTCTTGGTATTTGGGTTGGCTAGAGATACTAGGGGATCTATAGACAATAAAGATCCTATAGGTGATAAGTGGTGTGGCAAATACACCCTATAAGTCTTTCAAGTAGACTAGTAGCATAAACCTATGATTGGTTCTTCCAACCTCCCTATCATATTGGTATCAGAGCCTCAAAAGATTAGCATTGTGGATAAATATTTTAGATAGGGGAATTAGTAGGAGAAACTACAATGGTGAAAAATGCAAGGTTTTCAAAGAAGCTAAATGAGCAAGAGGAAGAAAATATATTTCCCATAGATATATTAACCCAACTAGATGAAAATTTGGATCAAGTGGAAGAAATGACTAAGGAAGTCAAGGGTTAGGTTAAAGGTAAGAAGAAAGAGGTGGCTATAGAAGATGAAGAACTTGCACCTAATCCTGTCCTTACAGAGGAACCATTCTTAAAGGCATTGAAAGCCATGAATGGAAAGGCACTTGAAGGGATGCTATTATTCAATGGGAAGATGGAGGTAGATTTAGTCATGGATTGGATAGAAGGAATGGAAAACCATTTCAAATATGATGGAATCATTGGGGCACAAAAGGTGGGGGTAGAAAAGTCAAGGCTAAGAGGCTCTACATTGACATGGTGGAAGTTCATCCAAGGAGAGAGAGAAAAAGAAGGCAAGAAACCAATTTCCACTTGGAAGGGAATGATTCTTAAGGTGAGAGAGGTGTACATGCCAAAGGATTATGAAATTCATTTACATTAGAAGAGGAAGAGTCTTAGACAAAGGGATATTGGTCTGAACTCTTATATTGAGGAATTTCAAAAGCTTTAAATGAGGTCAAATGTATCTGAAGATGAAAATATTAAGGTGGCTAGATATCTAAATGGTTTGAAATGGAGTATACAAGAAGAGATGATTCTTCTTAGTCCCAAAACAACACATCAATGTTATCAATTGGCTATCAAGATCAAAGAAAAAACTAGAAGGAAACATGATTAGACTTCCAAGCGAAATGGAAGAGGAACATACCAAAGAGGTCATAGAGGTGGATATCAAGGTAGAGGGATTGAATCAAGAAATCAAGAGAGTCTAAGTCTGTAGAGCATGAGAATGACACCACTCCTAGAGGAGGCCATGGAAGAGGTAGAGGAAATCAAGGGGATTCTAACAAAGGAAGAGGTGCAGGCATAAGCAACTCATACTATTCTAGCATGAAGTGCTATCTAGTTGTGGATAGATGGGTCACCTTACCTATAGGTGCCTTGAGAAGGCATCTTCTTTAAACACTAACAAGAGAGTAGAATATCCTCAAATAGACACATCAAGTGTCAAGTTACTAGAGGATAGCCATATTGAGTCAGAGATGAGGGAAAACTTGATGTTTAGAAGAGTTCTAATTAGACAACCAGTCAAAGAGGAGCCAACACAAAGAAGAGCCTTATTCTAGATAAGGTGTAAGATACTTGGTAAAGTATGTTATGTTATTGTGGATTCAAGTTCCAAGGACAACATAATCTTAGAGGAAGCAATAAAGAAGCTTAAGTTGGAGAAGATACCCTATACTAATCTATAAAAGGTGACATGGTCGAATAAGGGGAAAATTGTCCATGTGAATGAGCAGACATGGACGGAGTTCTCCATTGGAGAATATAAAGACAAGTTGATTTGTGATGTGTTGTGTATGGATTTGTGCCATCTCCTATTGGGCAGACCATAGCAATATGAAAGAGGAGCCATCTATGATGTGAAGGAGAACACCATTTCTTTCAAGATGGATGGAAGGACCTTCAAAATACAATCACTAATATAGGAAGAGGAAATACAGTAAAAACCCCTAGTGTCCTATAAAGTAGTGGAAAGGAGAATGTTAATACTCTTCAACAAGGAGGTGAAAGATATGTTATAGTGGTGCAACCCAAATAAGGAGAGAAGAATATGTAGAAATTAAACTAATACCAGAAGAAGTACAAGACTTGCTCAGGATGTTCAAGGACATAATTAATGATGAAACACTTGCAACATTACCTCCTAAAAGGTCTATTAGTCATTAGATAGATTTATTCTAGGGGCTCCATTAGCAAACAAGGAAGCCTACAAGCTCACACCATAGCAGAACCAAGAAGTGGCTAAACAAGTGCAGGAGTTGCTAGACCAAGGATTGATCAAGAACAACATCAACCCTTGTATAGTACCAATGGTATTGGCATCCAAGAAAGGTGGTAAGTGGAGGCTTTTTACTGATTCAAAGGCTATAAATAGAATTAAAATCAAATATAGGTTTCCTATACCTAGGATTGAGGATTTGATGGATTGTATAAGAGGATCTAAGAATTTCACCAAGTTGGACCTCAAGAGTGACTACCATTAGATGAGGATCAGGGAAGAGGATGAGTGGAAGACATCATTAAAAACCACTAAAGGGTTGTATGAGTGCATAGTTATGCCATTTGGGCTTACAAATGCCCCTAGCATATTCATGAGGATAATGAACAGAGTACTTAAGGATTACATTGGAAGGTTTGTGGTAGTTTACTTAGAGGATATAATCATCTTTAGCAAAACAAAGAAGGAACTTCTAAAAAATTTAGAGATTGTGCTCAAGAGATTGCAAGAAGAGAAAATGTCTATCAATTTAGAAAAGTGTGACTTCCTCAAACAAGAACTTGTTCATTTGGGATTTGGGTAAGTGCACCAAGTTGTGGTGCCAAAAGGGGTGTATAAGTGGCCACTTTTTTCCTTTCTAAAATCAACAATTTCTGAATTTCTATAAGAACTAGAAGATAGCTAAGCTCAAAATTTTAAGATATGACAAAAAAAAAAAAGTAGTAGTCCTTTGAATCTAATTTCTGAACTACTATTTTTTTTTTCCAAAATGGTTTAGTTTTAGGTCCTCAAAATAGGGGTCCACCAAAAGTAGTACTATTTTTTTAGAAAAAACATAGCATAATGCAAAGTATACCCCCCCCCCCCCCCTGCCCTAAAATTTTCACTTAATTTTTTGAAATTCTTTAATTGCTGTAGTAAAAAGTTATCTAACACTGTGTATTTTATCCCATATTTTTTGGGTAATTTTATAATATGTATTTTTTTTTATGAATTTTGTAATTGGACACATCTCAAAAATGTGAAATATTTGTGTGCCCCCCTAGAAATGATTGAAGACTAATCTCAAATTAAAACTTCTTTTTTTCAAAGTGTGTAGAATGGAGTCTAGTTTCTAAAAAAAAAAAGTTGTTGTGAAATTCAATGAATGATCTAAAATTTGCACCCCAATTAATACATGTTGCTTTTTGACAAAAAATGAACATACATTCAAAAGAAATTATAGTTGAAAGGATTGAAATAGTTCAAATTTAAAATAAATTATATTATTACATAGCTAACATAGATATCTACAATGTCGTGTAACCTAATTTTATCAACAGTTAACCATGAGAAAACTTGAAGGAGATTACACAAGAAAAACCAATCATTTTTTGTATGCTTGCTGCAAAACACATCTTAGACCAATTTAGAGACTCCAAACCTTTGGGTTGGATCCCCAAGGAAAATCTAAGCCTCAGGATTGGTGAAATCCAAAGTTTTAAATAACACATCAATGATATAGTGCCTGCATGCTATTAAAGCCATTTTAAATTCAAGCTTACATAGTGTATACATGCTATAGTGCACACACACTTTGTAAGCCTAAATTTCAATAGAGAGTGTAGAGAGTGAGAGAGAGTACATGATGGGGAGAGAGTAGGAGAGAGAGAGAGAGAGAGAGAGAGAGAGAGAGAGAGAGAGAGAGAGAGAAGGTGGCATAGGGAGAGAGGAACAAAGAAATTAAGAGAGAGAGAGAGAGGGGTAGAAGATGGGAGAGGGATATAGTGAGGGGGTGAAAGAGAGGGAGAGTAGGGGATGGGAGAGGGTGTGATAGGGGGAGAGAGGGAGGGAGGGAGGGAGGGAGGGAGGGAGAGAGAGAGAGAGAGAGAGAGAGAGAGAGAGAGAGAGAGAGAGAGAGAGAGAGAGAGAGAGAGAGAGACTAGGGGAAGGGAGAGGGTGGGATAGAGATGGGAGAAATGGAGAGAGAGAGAGAGACTAAGGGATAGGAGAGGGTGGGACAAGGAGAGAGAGTAGGGGATGGGAGAGGGTGAGAGAGAGAGAGTTTGTGTGAGTGAGTATATGTGTGTGTGTGAGAGAGAGAGAGAGAGATAGAGAGAGAGAGATAGAGGGGAAGAGAGAGTAGGGGATGGGAGAGTAGGGAATGGAAAAGTAGGGGATGGGAGAGGGTGGGGTAGAGAGAGAGTGTAGGGGATGGGAGAGGGTAGGATAGGGGGGAGAGAGATTAGGGGATAGGAGAGGGTGGGATAGGGGAAGAGAGAGAGTAGGGGATGGGAGAGGGTGGGATAGGGGGAGAGAGAGGTAGGGGGAGAGAGTGAGAGAGAGGGAGAGAGTAGGGGATGGGAGAGGGTGGGATGGGGGGGGGGAGGGAGAGAGAGAGAGAGAGAGAGAGTAGGAGATGGGAGATTGTGGGATAGTGGGGCCGAGAGAGGGAGGGAGGGAGGGAGGGAGCGATGAGAGAGAGAGAGAGAGAGAAGGAGATGGGAGAGGGTGGGATAGTGGGGCCGAGAGAGGGAGGGAGAGAGAGAGAGAGAGAGAGAGAGAGAGAGAGAGAGAGAGAGAGAGAGAGAGAGAGAGAGAGAGAGAGAGAGAGAGAGAGAGAGAGAGAGAGATTTCACATAGTGCATACAAACTATATGAGAACACCAAAAAACAATTATAATGAAAGTTTGGGTCCCTAGTGACCAACATTCTCTTTTTTGTTTGTTATCTGTTCTATTGTTCTGACAGAAAACATAGGTTTCATGCAGTTGGAAGTTAGCAAATAACAAATTATATCATTGTATACACTATTTCAAGGCTTTTTGAACACTCTTTCATGCTATTGGAAGCTAGAAAACACCAAATTCAATCATTGGATACACTATTTGAAGGATTTTTGAACATTCTTTCTTTAGAAAAGGTTAGTGCAATCCTTTTTAAATATTATTTGTTACTATAGAGACAAATTTCATTATAATTTGACAAGTTGTTTAATATATAGTGAATTCATTGAAATTTGTATGTTTGAATGAATTGTTATTTGGAAATGGTTTGAAATTTAACAAGTTGTTTATTATATATTGTGTATTCATTGAAATAATTGTGATTTGTATATGTATTTGACTGATTTGTTATTTATAATTTGTAAGTAATTCAGATTTTTGAATAATTTGACATATAGAAATCATCACCGTCCCAAAGAAGAAATCAAAAACTCAAACAACGGAAGAGAGGGGGAGAGATTTGGCAATTAAAAGAGATAAAATGAAACTACTGCATGAACAAAGAAAATTACAATGCAATAATGAAGGATTGTATTTCAAAGAGAAACACAGACCACCAATACAAAGAAACAATAAGGACGAATTCGAAAGACAAAGAGAACAAATGAGACTTAAGCTCAAGAAGACAATTAAATTGTGAAGCTACACAATCTTTCAATGTTGGAGTCATATCGTCGTCTCTTATTGAAGAGACACTAATTTCTACATCTGACAATGTACAGACTCCATCATGTCATGTTGAAGACAAAGTAGGTGATATTCCATCTTTTGCATCTTATTGCCAAGGCACATCATCTTTAGTTCAAGGTACACAATGCTAAACCTTGTGTTGATGTTCAAAACATTGAGGAAATAGAAGAGATTATAACACCTTCTAGAATTCATTTTTGAAGACCAAAATATTTGATTGATATTGATACTAACATTTTGAAATCAATGTCTAACAAGATTATCAAGTGTTTGTCAAAGAAAAGTTAATTGTATGTAGAGATTATTCTTTGAAAAATTAAATATTATAGGTCAATGCCAATTATTTTTTTAAATGATTGGGAATTTGAAATTTAGGCCCATTAGGAAGATTCTTGGGCTAAGAATAATGGATGATTCAAATGAAAAAAATATTGTAAAGAATCTAATGAGTGCATATGACAAAGTGGGTTCTAAATCACACACCAAAGATAGTAATATCACAAGATGCGTACTTACATCAACAATAGTAAGTACCCAAATGAAGAAAGAATAACTCATGAGAAAGATAAGAAAAACATTGAAAATCTACTCTAAGGAGAGCCATGGTAAGGCGTGAGAGTGGAAGATCCAATAAAATATGCATTATGGATATTTAGCAATAGACTACCGTGAAAGGATAAAGAAATTAATGAAGCTTTGAAATCATTGATTGAAAATTTTTGGACAAATAACACATGTATTTCCCCTAATCAAAGAGATGTTGTAAGGAGGATTGGTAGCTGAAATTGCAATCCACACGTGAAACATTTTTTGGACTCAAATTAGACACAATTTTTTACAAAATTTATTGGTATGAATCCCAAAATTTGAATAAGTCGGATATTTTTTGAACTGAGTAAACCTTTTTATGTGAATATAAATCACACTCACACAACTTGTTTTTGTAGGATACATATTTAATTTTCTAACCATTCTAATTTTTTTAGGCATATATGTGTGTTTTTGCATTCTAAGTTTGTTTTGCAGGATTGTGACATGAATGAGCCACCTAGATCTTCAAGGAAATTCATATCCAACATTTTATGTGAAATAGGGGACTATAAACAATTTTACAAGATGCCATTCTTGGATGGTATATGCTTATTTTGTGGTTCTTTGTAGCTTTTATCAACTTGTGAACATACAGATAGTACACATGCAATTAGAAATGAAATAGTAGATTATCAAAAATATAAGACAATGAAATATGCTCTAAAAGATGAGAAATAGAGTAAGAGATGTGATTTAGTCATTGAAAATATTTTAGTGCATGAGTTCATAAAGATTTTTTGTGAAAAGATTATTTACAAGTATACAAGACATACACATAGAGCTCGATGGTTGGATTTACAATTTAAGTTGTGCAAGGATACATTACCACTGGATACCATTGTTTCAATTGTAGACTTTGTAGAGAGCTACACATTACTGATGAGGCATATTAATGTCTCAAATTTGATATAGTTTTTTATATAGTTTAAACTTACTCTTTGAGCCTTGTGAAAAACATTTCCAACATATTATATATATATATATATATATATATATATATCTTGTGAACTTATGCCAAGTATGACTGGAATCTATTAAACTTATGGATAGTGGATATGATATGCCTTGCTTAATATTATACATAACATGCAGTTTTCATATAAATATTTTAATCTATGTTATAATAGTCGAATAAAAGTAGAAATGTTATTGTGCATATGTTCCAAATGTTTCTAATTTTTAGGGAAGTGGCGCAAAGAGTGGTGATTATTGTATTAAAGGAGGAAGTAATGAAGACCATTCTGGAAAAAGAAGTGCAGGTCAATTCTAAATGATAAGCCACATCTACAAGGAGAGTAATTGTTCAAAAAAACTAAGAAGACCTGACTTACTATATTTCCCATTAGCTGCTATTATGTTGCTTAATCAATGTTTTATGTCATGGCTGACATTCCCCCTTCTTTTCTGATGATGTTTGTTCATAGATTTTATGTTATGTTTGTAATAAGTATTCAATCCTCTATATATAAGGAAGACAGGGTTGTCTTGCAAAGGAGAGAGATGAAAAATTAATAGAACATTACTAGTTTAAGATTCAGAAGTTGTTCTTTTTTGTTCTTCATGAATTATCCAGTCATGTAATCAAAGAAGAATTCTAATGACAGAGTGATTTTGGAATACTTGTTGTGTTCTTGGTTAGTTGAATCCAACCAAGGGGGCCTACTTGGGAGGTGGAATAAATTTAGGAATAGTAGATTCATTTCTTGCAATCTCCTATTTTAAGATAGATTTACTGCATTGGTCTTGCAACATAGTTACTATGAAAGTTCCTGCAGCACTTGTGGAAAATGATCATAGTTCCCTCAGTAATGGCCTAACTAAAATACTGGTAATCCATAATTACTACAACTACCACCTCCAGTCCAATAACCTACACTAATGCCCCCACCTGCAAGTTCTAGACCTCAAAAGAAAACTTAGTTACCTACACAACCTTAGCCAAATCCAAATAGCCAATAGCCACAATAACCTATGTATTTTGTTGACGCTCAACAATAGCCTACTTATACTCTAAATGTTGAAGATATATATTTGAGATCTAGTACAACCCTACCAGTGCCTAAACTGCCTCTCATAACTGAAATACCAGATACTCCTATAGCATCAGAACCTACAACTTCTAAGCCACAAGTGGTTGACCCAACCAATGTAACTAGCTTAGCTCAAATTCAAACAATAGTTGAACCTCCTTTTCTAGAAAAGCTCATACAAAGTAAACCTACACAAATAGAGGAACAATCTTTTGACATCATCGATCAATTAAAGAACATGCATGTCCAAATACCCTTATTCCAAACTATTAAAGATGTTCCTATTTATGGTGAACCCATTAGAGAAGCTTGTTTGAAAAAGCCTAGGAGGAAGAAAAAGGATCCAACTACAGTCCATGTTGTAGGACAATTGAATAACATCATGTTAGGAAAATTGGTTATTCCTAAATATTTTGATCTAGGAAGTCCAGTTGTGAATGTGATTATAAATGGTCAGTTTGTTAAAAATGCTTTAATAGATCTTGGTGCTTCTATAAATATAATGACTAAGGATATTATGAAAAAGTTGAATATAGAAGGGTTAAGAACTACACCAACAACTCTACAACTTGCAGATAGTTCTACTGTCACTCCTAAAGGGATGATAGAAGACATAGTAGTAACCCTAGATTCTCTAGAGTAACCTACAAATTTCATGATCCTATATCCAAAAGTCAATTTATGTTTTTACCTCATTATTTTAGGATAATCATGGTTAGCTAAAGCTAATGTAAATATAAGTTGTAGGTCAAGGAGTATGACCACATCTAATGGACAGGAAACAAAGAAATTTGATCTATATCCTCTAGCACAAGCACAACCAGATTTAAGGAATGGAGAAGAAGAATTAAACTCTATAGCACAACTTATGATGTTACATAGATGGTCTCTTCTAAAGCTATAGGAAGAGGATTTAGTAATTCAGAGTATTCTTAACAATACTTGTGTGGTAGAAAAAGACGTATCTAACAGTTCTGTCTTAGAATTAACTACGTATGAGGAGTGTAATGAGAGTTGTTTTCTACTCAAGGAGCCAGACATTATCCATCAAATCTTACCATGTGAACTAGATACAAGTACAATCTTTGAAGCTACACTAGTTGATCTTACAACTACTATTGAGTTGTCAAAAGGTCATAATCTCCATGTCAATTCCAAATTGTCTTCTACACAAATGAGACATTTAACAGAGCTTCTTCAAAAATATGAAAAGGTTTTTGTATGGGACTATGGGGATATGAAAGGGTTGAGTCCTACATTTTGCACTCATAGAATATACATCAATGAAGGGTGCCTGCCATTCGGTCAACCCCAGAGAAGGATTAATCTAGCCCTTAGAGAAATAGTTAAAATAGAATTGTAGAAATTGCTTGATGTTGGTTTTATATATCCTATATCTGATAGTAGATGGGTCTCACCTCTGGTCATAGTGCCTAAAAAAGGAAGAAAATGGAAAATTTTTGTAGATTGTAGAGAATTGAATAAATCAACCAAAAATGATCCCTTTCCTTTACCACTAATTGATCAAGTTCTGGACACTTTAGCTGGTAAGAAATACTTTTCTTTTCTAGATGGGTATAGTGGTTATCATCATATAAGTATAACTCCTAAAGTTCAAGATAAAACCACATTTACATGCCCATGGGGTACTTTTGCATATTTTGTCTTGCCATTTGGCCTGTATAATGCCCCTACAATATTTCAATGAGTCATGATTGACATTTTTGCTGATATATCGCATGATTGCATGGAAATATACATGGATGATTTCACAACATTTGGAGTCACCTTTGAAGAAGCCTTGATGAATCTTGAAAAGGTTCATGTTCAATGAAAATAACATAATCTATCACTCAATAGTGAGAAATGTTTCATGCTCATCTAGGAAGGAGTGGTGCTTGGTCATTTTATATCAGTTGCACGAATACAAGTGGATCTAGCTAAGATAGAGGTAATTCTAACACTATCCATACCTACAAAACCAAAAGATGTAAGATCTTTTTTAGGTTATGTTGGATATTATAGGTGTTTCATAAATGATTTTGGTAAAATAGCCAGTCTTATGTATACATTGTTGACTAAGGAAGCTAAATTCATTTGGACACCTGAATGTAATGAAGCCTTCCTGCAACTTAAGAAACTCCTCACTACAAAACCAATTTTAAAGGGACTTGAATGGTCAATTCCATTTCATATCCATACTAATGCATCAGATTATGTTGTAGGAGTTGTATTAGGACAAAAGCCTGCTAATCTTGAGAATGCCATTTACTATATTAGTAAAAGCCTTCATGGACATGAACTGAATTACACAGTAACTGAAAAAGAACTTCTAGTTGTACTTTATGCATTGAAAAAATTCAGACATTATGTAACTAGATATCTTATTTTTGTTCATACTGATCACTCAGCTATAAGGTACTTAATGAAAAAACCAACTATAACCATTAGATTGGCAAGATGGCTCTTGTTGTTATAGGAGTTTGATATTACCATTATTAATAGGCTAGAAAAATCCAACATAGTTGTTGATAATTTGTCTAGATTGACCATTACTAATGAAGATCCAATTCCAATTGAAGATATCTTTCCAGATGAGCACTTGTTCCATATAGCAACTCATACACCATGGTATATAGACATAGCAAATTATCTTGCTGCAAATAGAATGCCCCAACACTTCTCTCACAAAGAAAGGAGGAAGCTAGAAAAGAAAAGTTTTCATTATTATTGGATAGATAACAATCTCTTCTATGTTGGACAAGATTAGGTTATGAGGAGATGTGTCAGGGAAGATGAGATATATGATATACTACATGCTTTTCATGATGAACCATGTGGAGGCCATTTTGCAAGAAAAATAATAGCATTGAAAGTAATTACAACTAGATATTATTGGCCAACCTTAAATAAGGATGCAATGACTTATACAACCAACTATGACAAATGCTAGAGGATGGGTCGACCAACCAAAACTTATGAAATGCCACTCAATCCATAGATTGTAGTAACACCTTTTGACAAGTGGGTTATGGACTTCATAGGTCCCATTGACCCACCATCAAGTGAAAAATCCTACATTTTAGTATGTATGGATTATGTAACCAAATGGGTGGAAGTTAGAGCAATGAAAGATGCAAGAGATGAGAAAGTAGCCAAATTCCTATATGAAGAAATATTCACCCATTATGGAGTCCCTAGAGAACTTGTTATAGATTAAGGAGCCCAATTCACATCAAATCTAATCGCTGAGGTTATGAAAGAATACAACATAAGGCACCATAAATCTAGTCCCTATCACCCTCAAGAAAATGGGCAAGTAGAGATCACTAATAGAGAAATTAAAGCCATTTTGACTAAGACAGTGTACATACACAAGAAGGATTGGACCAATAGATTAACTGAAGCTATTTGGGCATATAGGACCACATGGAAGAAAATAAATGGATTCACTCCATTTGAGCTTGTATATGGTAAATCAGCCATGTTGCCTATTGAATTTGAGCATAAAACACTACACACTACTTTAGAACTAAACATCAGTCTTCCTGCAATACAAGAAGAGAGACTTCTCAACTTGAACTCGCTAGATGAAATAAGAAAGACAACTTTGTAAAGAATAGAACTTATTCAACAATAGTGAAAAAAAAGCGTGATGCACATATCCATAATAAAAAATTCAAAGTAAGATATTAGGATCTCCTATATGATTCTTGCTTCAAAGAAAATCTAGGGCAGTTACAGACTCGATGGTTAGGGCCTTATGAAATTCAATATGTATTTGACAATGGAGTAGTACAACTGACAACAATTGATCCTATCCAAGTCAAGTTACTTGAAAATGGCCATAGGTTGTGCCTCTATCATAAACCATAGACCAAAGATAAGTTCTTGTAGCAGTTCTGACCAACCAGTTTACTAGCTCCTATAAACATACTTCCTACTGCAGAGGGTGAAAACCTTCTTCCTAAAGCCATTCCATGATAAACTTTCACGAAACCCTCATAATAAAGTCTCATTTAATATGAGGTCCATTATTTCATTCACTTTTCTCTTTCTTCATATCAACCCATCTCATTTCTCTATCTACCATCCACTCACACTCCACATCACCCACACACTCTATTTTTATTGCTTTCAATAAACTATACCATCAACACCTTTTCTATGGTCATCAGACTTTGCCACCTCACCAATCTACATGCGGACATACAGTCTCAAATTTTTAGGTATAAAAATTTCTTTAATATTTATTCATTTTTAGTATATAGGTTTTGATATTTATATCTAATATTGCATTATATGTATCAAATAAGTCTTAAGCCAGTTTCTCATTCCTATACCAGAATTTTTAAAGTGTGGACACTTGTCAAATTTTAGTGGGGGGCCAAGAAAGTGTAGTAATTTCCAAATGTCATCTCCTGATCATCCTAAGTCATGTCCATGTTATAGGCTGTACTTTGGTAGTAGTGTACTATTTTTCATTAATTTTAAAATCTTTTTGTATCTGTCATACCTTTTCATTGCAATTTTGGGAAAAGATAACATCTGTGTAGCATGATTGAAAGGACTAAGAGTTATTGTGAGAAAACCCTCAAATTAAACCTTGATGTCCTTCATAATTAATGCATCATTATTTTACATGCCGAATGCAACAGAGTCTTGTTAAGGGAAGTGGTAACAATATTACTCAGAAAGATTAATTTGAAATACAAAGAAGAGGGAATTCGTAGAGGTGAAAAGCAAAAAAACTTCTTAGGGTGGTGAGAGCAACAGAAATCAAAGCTAGACATTTTGAGATGGGGGGACAATTAAAGAGGTATGAGCCGATCATTCATAATATTTTACTCATGGACATTCAAGCAATCTAGTGATTTAATGCTTGTGGATGGCTTGGCTATTTCTTACAATTAATCAAGTACAATGAAGAAGTGGCAATGTAATTTATGATTACATTTGATGAAGAGGAAGCCATAGTATGAGGAGTAAGAGTGATTTCTACTAAGGAGAGTATAGCAAAAGTCATAGGACTACTGGAAATTGGGGAGCATTATCCAAATGAGCATGATGGCAAGTCCTCACGGGCACAGTTCACTCAACCAGGTGACCCTCAACTAGAAATCACAAAACAAGGGTGTAAAAGACTTTCTCTTCTAGCTCCATATCCAAAATTGGCAACCCACATTATCAGGTATTTAACCTATGAAGGAAAGTTCTCAAACTTGTATTCCCATCATTTTAAATTTCTCAGTTGCATAAGATATAACATGCAAGTTAATGTCCCTAATTTCCTTTATAACATGTTGTGCATTAGTGCTAAATAAAATCAAAAAGGAAAGGAAAAATATTTTTCCCATCATGCCCTCATTAAAATTCTAGTTGAAAGATCTCTTAGGGATTCTTCCCCTATATCATGGTCAAAATTTGTTGAATTCAAGACCTTATAGCTGCAAGCTGACCCAGTTCCTCAAAGAAGAAATCACAAAGCCGAGTCAAAATCTAACTAAAATAGAAATAAAACCCTCTCTTGATAAGCTCGTCGAACCTATTTTAGAGGATGTTACACCGAGTTCTTCTATAGATAAGGGCAAGCATAAGGTTAGTAAAGAAAGCCCTAACCTTGAAAAGGAAGCCCAAAACCCCTCTATTAAAGTAAATAAAGAAAAAGTTTTGTTCCTACAATAACCTTCCTTACAACATCTACTCCAGTCATGCATAAGGTCAAAGCTAAAGAGATTCTTGTGCATAGAAATCCTTGCATGCAAGGCTAAGCATCCCTAGTTTCCATTGAAAATCCAAATGCTACAATTTCAAAGTCTCACATAGAATTATTAGTTTAAAATATCCTAGATGATTCTCTAGTGCAATTAGAACCGCAAAATGTGGAAACACATGAAAATGAGCTTGTCAATGAGACACCGCAAAAGAATCAAGAAATGTGTAAATCAAATCCTATTGTTGTTCCAAAAAAATCCCCTAGCAATGCTCCACCTGTCATGCTACCAGTCCTTGAATATTCTAATGTTTCTCTTATACCCTATAAATCTTCTTGGTACACTCAACATTTCCAACAAGTTGCCAAAGAAAAAAAGATAAATCGAAGGCTCAATAATTTTCGTCATCTACAATTTAGTCAATATTGTTTGGTCTATACAATCATTTTATTTTTCAAAAGACCTTGTGGAGGCAAGAAAGAAACCAAATGCAGAAAGCAATATTCAATAGAGATGAGAAAATTGAATCATTAAAGAAATAGCTTGAAAAATAGAAACAATAGATGAATAATACTTTAAAGCTAGTTAATCAAGTAATGGCCTATAGACCACCCCCAAGGGTGTATGCTATTTTTTTGAAGGAACAATTTTTATTATTTCAGTTGATGATGATAATGAGAGATATTGACTATGAATTTAAAAGTGCTCAAGATTTTTATAAAGTGTATCAGACTTTTCCTTCATGGCAAAAGAATTTTTTGTGTGAGTTCTATTTACATAATTTTATAATTCCACATGAGATGGAGTGGAATCCTCTACTTTATATAGAAGATGTTCACCTAAGAGCTCTAATGTCATTGATGCACAATGAAACAAATTATGATAGGCAATTGGATACTTATAGAGATCTTGAAAAGTCTAAACCATTACCACTCTAGGCTGAATCCCATAAGCCTTATGAACTTTTGAGAGATTGGTTCATATTAACTTGTGGGAGACCAAAACAAAAAATTAGAGAGAAAATGTTTGAAGAAATAGAAAAGGTTTACAAAGAATACCAAACACTTCCAAATTTTACACAATAGAGAGCGATTGTAGTGCTTAGAAATCGATGGAGTCGACTACTAGAACCTTTCAAAAAGGATGAACCACACAACCCTGTCAATTTTGAGGCAATAATTAATAGAGTGCCTAAATATATACAACTGGGAAGGCAAATTAGAAAAGAGCTATGGATGCCACTAACTTTTTAGCCTCCTACCCTTCTCTGGCCTATGTATTAACATAATGCTACTAGGTTAGACCCATTTGTTGAAGAACACTTGGGTGAGCATTAGAGATGAACTAGAGGATATTTCTACATTTTCAAAAGTGGGAAATAGGGGAAGACTACAATGGGAGATTTTAGAGCCATGGAAAAGAAGTACAATGCTTGAGGATAAGCATTTGCATAGTGGGGGGCAGATGATGAGGCATATTAATGTCTCAAATTTGATATAGTTTTTCATACAATTTGAACTTACTCTTTGAGCCTTGTGAAAAACATTTCCAACATATTTTTTTTAAATATCTTGTGAACTTATGCCGGGTATAGATGGAACCTATTAAACTTATGGATAGTGGATATGATATACCTTGTTTAATATTATACATAACATGTAGTATTTCATATAAATATTTTCAGCTATGTTCTAATATTTCAATAAAAGTAGAAATGTTGTTATGCATATGTTCTGAATGTTTCTAATTTTTAGGGAAGTGGAATGAAGAGTGGTGATTACCATATTGAAGGAGGAAGTAATGAAGATCATTCATGGAAAAAGAGGCATAGGTCAATTTCGAATGATAAGCCACATCTGCAAGGAGAGTAATTGTTCAGAAAAACTAGGAAGACCTGACTTGCTATATTTCCCACAAGTTGCTATTATGTTGCTTGATCAATGTTTTATGTCATGGTCAACATTCCGCCTTGTTTTCTGGCAATGTTTGTTCACAAATTTTATGTTATGTTTGTAATAAGTATTCAATCCTCTATATAAGGAAGGAGTTGTCTTGAAAAGGAGATAGATGGAAACTTAATAGAACATTACTAGTTTGAGATTCAGAAGTTTCTCTTTTCTATTCTTCATGAATTATCCAGTCATGTAATCAAAGAAGAATTCTAATGAGAAAGTGATTTTGGAATACTTGTTGTGTTCTTAGTTAGTTGAAGCTAACCAAGGAGACCCACTTGGGAGGTGGAATAGATTTAGGAAGAGTAGATTCATTTCTTGCGATCTCCTATTTTAAGATAGATTTACTGTATTTTTCCTACAACATAGTTACTACAAAAGTTCCTACAACACTTGTGGAAAATGATCATAGTGGATGTTTGAATTGTTAACTAGTTTAGAATTCCTTTTTTGAAGTTTTTATAGTTATCTTTTGTTAGTCCAAGTGTGTTTACTATTCTGTATCAGTAGTATATATTCCTTTCATGCATTTTACTTTCTTGTAGCATAGGTGTTAAGACTCTTTAAGAAACTTAGTGCACATATTGTGCTGACCCATTTCAAGTCCTACATCCCTGGGTTGACAATTCAAGTGTATTTTTTATGACAGAGTAGATAGTTCTTAAAAATGAACATAGTAACCTTGAGAGAGGAATAATATTGTGATTATTTTGATCTATTATGGAATCATACAACTACAACCACAAAATGAGGTGCAAGCAAAGTATTATAGTTCTCAATAGGTTTCCATATTTGTTCACATAACATTCATGCATTCACCTACAAGTATAGAGGATAACATGAAGATATTGAGGGAGTGCCATTTTTACATCAACGATAATTGATCACATTCCACAAAATGTGTACATGGTTATTTTTAACTATTTTATGTAGATTTGGCTAACATGGTAATACCATATCGCTAGCACATTATTTGGTCAGACAATTACACATCTCAATTCAAGAATGCATGGATGTTCTATTGGTTGAGCAAGATGCACAAGTTTTCTAGAATTCAATAAATGTGAAATTTCATAGAGGCTAGTCATGGAAAGTGAGAGCATGATGGTGTAGGAACATGCATCAAAAGAGCTTTAGCTCATGAAGAATTAAAGTACAAAGATGGAGCAACATTGATAAATACAAAATCCATTGTCTAGTGTTGTAACACTACAATGGGTCTAGGTAAGGAAGGTGAGCTTCGGTTCATAGATTTTTTTGGTTGATAGATAATACTAACATAGCACCATATGAGGATTTTTGCACACTGACAAGATCAAGTGAGTTTCACTCTTTTAGAAGCTCTGATGCAGGTTCATGGAGTATCAACACATGAAAAATAGAATGCTTTTTCCATCATGTGCAGAGGAAAATTGGGATGAGTGTGAGTCGACTGAATGGGTGGACAAATGGGATATGTGGGTTTTGGACCAAATTGACACCTATCATCCCCACAAGCACTGGGAATAGTAGAGATGTATTCATCCATTGACTTTGATTGCTTGTCTGATCTAGTGCAACCTGGTAATAAATATATCTCTGTAAATTCAATATGGAACTTTATAAATTTTACCTAAGTATTTGCTGAATTAATGACCACATTTTGTATATTTATCACTACAATCCATGTTTTTGTTGTTATTGCACCTAAAGACAATGAAGAAGGGACACATTATTATTTGTGTTATTATGTCCAAGCCAATTTTTTTGGATCACTCAATTATAGATGGTGAAGGTTTATAGTACCATATAGGTGTGGTGGTTGTAACTAGCACATGGCTTAGAAAATATTCTATGAAGACCCCTAACTTGTGGTTATTTGAGGATTGGAAAACAAAGAGGAAGATTCTTCATTATTTGAATCTTGTTGTCACATAAAATATCCACTTGATAAAATATGGTGGAAAACCACATAATAAGACTTTTTGAAAGGTTTGTGACTTAGACCATGAGTAAATAATTGAGACATTAAAATATAGATCAAATGTAGTTGGTTCATTAGATTGAATATAATTACAAAAACATGGATCTTTCTCTCTTTTTGTGATGTAGAGTGTACAACTAGGTAGCTTCAAATGAACTTTCCCACTCTTTGGTGTAGGGCACCTCCCTTCTTTTTGGTTTTTGAAGTTTGTTAAGGGTTATTTAAGAGGTTGTGTGTGTCTAATAAGTTTCAAGAGTCCTTTGAATGCAACTAGTCCCAATGTGTTTGTAAAAGATCAAAAATTGCTCATTAGGTCCTAAGTTGGTTAAACGTTGCTCAATGAGCCAAAAGTTTCTCAATAGGTAAAATTTTGTTAGGGTTAGAAAACTAAGATATTTGGTTACCTAATAGGTCCTAGGAATCCTAACTAGGGTCCTAGAATGGTCCTAGATCGACCCATTTAATCAAAAGATGTAAAGAGCAAAAATTGCTCAAAAGTTGCAAAGTTGCTCACAAAGTTGCTTGTGCAACTTTTGCAATTTTTGCAAAAAGTTAAAAATGATAGTTTGGGAAGTTGTACTACCCATTCTCAGGTATTTTAGAATGGGGAAGCATATTTTGGAAGTTTAGAAGGTTTTTAGGATGGGGAAGCACTTAAATTCCTCAAAATTGTCTAGTAGGCCTAATTGCCCCCAACTAGGTCTCTAACGAGAAAGATGTTAAGTTTTCTCTCAAACTCTCCGAAGAACTTCTCAAATAAAATAGGTTTTTAGATACCTATTTCATCCTTATTTAACATATCTCAACCTTATTATAGGTGTTTTGGACCAACAAATAGATCCTCTAACTAGGTACCCTTTTAAAGCATAAAATAGGGTGGTTTTCCAAAGCAACTACCTACTGCCCTTGCTTCCAATGCTCTTGACTATCAATAGTATCCTCAAATAGACCCAATCAAAGGAATATTAGGAAAATTTTATGATCCAACCTTTGCAAGTAAGAAATCCCCAAATTGGTCTCTTATAAATCCTTAGACCTAGGGCTTTTTCAATGTATGACTTCCCAAGACAACTTCAAACAACTAAAGGTTGATTCACCATCTCCAAGGCATATGAAGATGTAAGCTACCATAAAATACCCCTCTCCAATGGATATATCTGCTATTTTTTCTCCATAGGCATGCATTTCATGCACCTATATGTTGGAAATACTATAGGGAAAGTAAACTTTGAGAGTTGGGGGGGTGAATCAGTCCTTCAAAATGTAAACCATAAAATCATTCACCATACATCCATCTCACAATTTGCATGTAAACTGAAATACCAAACTAAACATGTTCATCCATAGCTTAAAATAAAAAAAACATTAAACACATATATGACACAAGATATTTGGTTACCTAGAAAACAATCCAATGAGAAGGTAAAATTGGGGTGGGCATGACATTCACAATCTTCACTATTGTAGTTGTAAAGTGTATCCAATGAAGTTTACAATGTTTGATCATAAACTATGATCTACCCTATTAAAGGCTTACAAGATTGTTGCATCTTACCCTATTAAAGGATTTCAACACCCTATTAGAAGTGTGCCTGACTAAAGGACTTAAACTTATAATGAATTAAGCACTCTATTAAAGGATTTATAACAACATGTTAGGACTACTTTGTCCAGAGATTTAATTGATTCACCTATTAGAATGTCTCAGCAATGATCCTATGATTAGCACTCTATTACTAGATAACAAATCACCTCTTTGCATGTATCCTTGATCCTCTCTGACCAAATGTATCACTTCTATGCTCTAACTTCTTTCCTCTATTCTCCTCTAACTAATTGTGCAATTCATATCTCAATTCACAACTCCTTAGGCACCATGAATGCTCTATCTGTGCATAAAAAATTTCTCTCTTCACACATATACAGTGTTTTAGGGTTTTCCTTCTTTAAGAAGACCTAGGTGACTTAGGTTTAGGTATGAATCAATGATTATGATTCATCCATTTTGTCACTTAATCCATCCCTTTAATCGATTGGTTGCATGTATCGCATAGGGATCCTCAATATAGATTCATTCTTATCATCTAGAATCACAAAAACAATCCTTAAGTCGGCTCAAAAATGGTTTATATAGAAGTTTGTTCCATTACAAATAATTGTGTCCAAAACTATTTTACTCAACAATTGAAGTCTCTGATGCTTGGCATCCATTGTATCTTCAATGTTGTAACTAAACATCTAAATCACTCGACATCAACTGTTTGTTTGAAACTTGAGTGACTCAACACTTACTATTTACTTGACACATATTGTATATCTTGCTTGGCATACACTATCTAAAAACTTTGCTTGTCATACTTGTTCGGCATGCACTAAGTTCTATCTAGTAAATGACTTAAGTGTATTGTCACTCATATGTCAAAATCAATATGAGATTAACACTTTAGCCACCTAAACTCCATTAGAGGCCTCCAACCATGAAAAATCCTATCAAAAAAAATTTAGAAGGATTATTTACATAGTAATATAGGTTGTGTGTGTCTAATATGCATCGAGCTCCAAGGTGTTTGTAAAAGAGCCAAAATTGCTCATTAGGTCCTAAGTTGGTCAAAAGTTGCTTAATGAGCCAAAAGTTGCTCAATAGGTTAAACATTATTAGGGATGGAAAAATAAGGTATTTGGTTACCTAATAGATCCTTGGAATCTTAACTAGGGTTCTAGAATAGTCCTAGATGGACCTATTTGACCAAAAGATGTAAAGAGCAAAAATTGCTCAAAAGTTGCAAAGTTCCTTGATCAACTTTTGCAAAAAGTTGCAAATGGAGGTTTGGGAAGTTGTAACTACCCATGCTTAGGTATATGAGTATGAGAACCATTTTTTTAAGGTTAGAAGGTTTCCAGTCATATTTCACTCTCATTTCCTACCAAGTTGCATTTTTGAGCAACTTTTACAACTTTTACAATTTTGCACAAAAAGCGCACCTTTTGCAAAGTTCACTAGATTTCACTTCTAGAACTTGGAAAAGATTCAAAATTATTTTTAAAAAACTTTAAAAAACTTAATCCTAGGCTATCTTGACCAAAAAGTCAAAAAGAGCCAATTTTGCCTAATTGGCAACTTTTGCTCATATCTTGCACAAAGTGACCTAAGAATACATATCTTGCTCGTATCTCTCTTACTGTTCATCATGAGATCAAATTTTCTACTTTATTAGCTCTAAGTAGTTGGGTAAACCCTAGACCCAAGCTCCTTCGATCCTATTGATTTCTCAAACTTTCTTTGGCACGTTGTACGAAATTGATCACGAGAGTCACTAAATCCCATAGGGTAGTGATCTTTGACAGGGCATATCTTAGAGCTCGTGCGACATATGGATGCAATTATGGGTGCTATAGGATCCTTTTTCTAAGACCTTTAATAACCTCTCTCTCTTTTTGGAGATTGGATTGTGTTTTGATTTTGCAGCCCCATCTTGGGTGATGCTAAAACTTGTACTATTGGCCAGTACAAAGTTACCAACTAGTGAATCTCTCTAACCATTCATTGTGGGATCAAACTATCTATTATGTTAGCTCCAAGCGGTCAGATAAACCCTATTCCTAATCTTATCCTATTATGTTAACCACTCAAATATTCTTAGGCACACCAAATAGAATTAACCTTGAGAGTCACTAAATGCCATAAGGCAATGATCTTTGATAGGGCATATCTCAGAGCTCGTGCGAGGTATGAATGCAATTTAGGATGCTATAAGATCATGTTTCTAACACCTAAAACAAAATCTCTCTCTCTCTCTTCATAGATTGGATTCCATTTTGATTTTGTAGCCCCGTCTTAGGTGATGTTGAAACTTGTACTATTGGCCGGTATAAAGTCGCCAACTGATGAATCTCTCTAATCGTTCATTGTGGGATTGAATTGTCTGATCTGTTAGCTTTCGGTGGCTAGGTAAACCCAATTTCCAAGATCATCTCATCTTGTTGACTACTTGAACGTTCTCAGGCATGTCAAATAGAATTGAGCCTAAGAGTCACTAAATGCCATAGGGCAACAATCTTTAACGAGACATATCTCGAAGCTCATGTGAGGTATGGGTGCAATTCTAGGTGTTACAAGATCATATTGTTGACACCTACATTAAACTCTCTCTCATTTGGAGATTGGATTCCATTTTGATTTTGTGAACCCATCTTGGGTGATTTTGAAACTTGTACTAGACAACTAGTGAATCTCTCTAACTATTCATCATGGGATCAAATTATCTACTCCATTAGCTCTGGGTGGTTAGGTAAATACTAGTCCCAAGATTATCCTATCCTTTTGACCTCTCAAACATTCTCAGGCATGCTGAATAGAATTGACCCCAAGAGTCACTAAATGACATAGGGTAGTGATCTTTGATGGGGCATATCTCAAAGGTCATGCAAGGTATGGATGCAATTCTGGGTACTATAGGATCATGTTTCTGAAATCTACATTTACCTCTCTCTCTTTTTGGAGATTGGATTTTGTTTTGATTTTGTGGCCCCATCTTGTGTAATGCTGAAACCTTTAGTATTGGCAAGTATAAAGTCACCAACTTGTGAATCTCTCTAACCATTCGTCATGGGATTGAACTGTCTATTCTTTTAACTTTGAGTGGCTGGTAAACCCTAGTTCCAAGCTTGTCCCATCTTGTTGACCACTCAAACATTCTTAGGCATGCCAAATGAAATTGACCCTAAGAGTCACTAAATGCCATATGGTAGTGATCTTTGACAAGGCATATCTTAGTGATCCTATGAGGTATCGATGCAACTCAAAGTGCTACAGGATCATGTTACCAAAACCTACATTAACCTCTCTCTCTTTTTGGAGATTGGATTTCATTTTAATTTTGTGGCCTCATCTCGAGTGATGCTAAAAATTGTAGTGTTGGCTAGGAAAAATTTGCCAACTTGTGAATCTCTCTAACCGTTCATTGTGGGATACAACTATCTATTTCATTAGCTCCAAGTGGTTGGCTAAACCCTAGTCCCAAGCTGATCCTATCTTGTTGATCACTCAAACATGCTCAAGCACACCAAACAGAACTGACTTTGAGAGTCACTAAATACCATAGGGCACGATATTTGATGGCACATATCTTTGAGCTCATGCAAGGTATGGATGCAATTTTGAGTACTATAGGATTGTGTTGTTGACACATACAATAATCTCTCTCACTTTTTGGAGATTGGATTCTATTTTGATTTTGTAGCCCCATCTTGATGATGTTGAAACTTGTAGTGTTAGCCAGTAAAAAGTCACCAACTGGTGAATCTCTCTAACCATTCATCATGGGATCAAAGTATCTATTCCATCAACTTTGAGTGGCTACGTAAACCCTAGTCCCAAGCTTGTCTAATCCTATTGACCGCTCAAACATTCTCAAACACGTTGAATGGAATTGACCCTGAGAATCACTAAACATTATGTGTCAATACTTGGAAGAATGAAAAAGATACAAGAATTTGAACACTTAAAAGACTATTTTAATGAAGCAAAAATTAGTGTAAAAACATGAACTAACTTTATCCAAGATAAAGCTTCAACATTTAGTGTAGTTTCCTCTTTGGCCTCTCTCACAGAGATTGTGTTTGACAATCTTCTATATTGTCTAATTGATACTACTTCTGCTCAAGCATTTCATAGATAGTGTTGCATTTGCATTTCCTTTTCATATTACTGTAGATAAGAAGCCCAACATCATGATTATTTCCTGATGAAGGAAGTTGTGGATTCAACATACATTTTGCATCCAACATTAGTTTATTGAGGACTTGACATGAAAACAAGTGGACCACCACCAAAAGGCCACTTGGAAATATTTTTCCCTACCATGACTTTCAAAATAAAATTTCTCATTCTATCATCACCCTTACAAATATATATTTTGAGAAATATTGGAGGCACAACAATTTTAGAAAGCCATGACTACTAATTGTATCCATGGGCGCAAGAATTTATTCCTCCTGTAGTACAATACATGACTCTCCCTCCACACCCATCCACTTTCCCAATTTCCCCTCCAACAATGAATGCAACCTTGTTGATATCATACAATATTGTTCCAACTCCATTCCAACCATAGATAAATTATGTTCCACACATCATGAATTATATTTCAGAAATCTCTCCATCGAGTTTCCCTCTCATGGGTTGCCCGATTCCTTTTCCTCCTATAAGTACTCCCTTTCCTAGTGGAAGAATATTGGAACCATCTAATTGTCTACCCAATTTTTTGGTTTACCCTTCTCATGAGCAACAAGGTTTAAAGGGTCCTCCACAACATCATTTTATAGACTTTGACCTCCTAGTGTCCCTTCTACTATTTACTAGCTTGTACACGCCTAAAAAAGGCTTAGTCAAACCAAATTGATCTAAGCACACCAACACACCACCCTCACTTGGCTTGAATCACAACAAGCCTCAAAGAAACAACAAAACATACAAAGCCAAAAAAAGGGTTATTAGGTGCCTTGCACCAAGATAATGATAGACAAAAGATATCTAAAAAAAATGCAACAACTATAGATATAGGAATCATAAGAAGAACACATATAATGTGTTTCCATGAATGAAGTTCTCAAAGAGATGGATAAGAAAGCAATATTGATATCAAGTTCCATGAATAAATTTTAAAAATTATTTCAAGTCTTTTCATGTTTTGAAGATAAAGCATATAATATAAAATCTTCTAATGTTTATGATGAAAATAAGATTCTGATGTAGGGAGGTGTGAATAACTAAGGCTAATTGGCACACTTAGCTACCCAAACCACCATGCAAGGGTTATAACAATGGAAGAAAAAACAAAAGAGAAAAACACCAGAGAGAGAGAGAGAGAGAGAGAGAGAGAGAGAGAGAGAAATGCTTAATTAATTCATGAAAATATCATCATACATGCATAGTTGTAAGGCCTTCTAGGTTACAACCAGGTACAAAATACATTCAAATCTAAGATCTAGCTTCAAGTTCAGATTTTTGGACACATATGCTTTCAATTTCTTATCCTCCTTCTATCATCTATATTCCTTCAAGATGGATAAATAATAATCCATAAAGACTTCACTACAACCCCTAATTATACTAATATAAGCCAAAATTCAGCCCAAAATGCTAAGAACTAAATAAACCAAACATTAAATACTTGAAGAGCCACAAGCTGACCTCCAACATAAATTAAATGTCCAAAAATTGATACACAAGAAAAATCATGATATCTCCTAGCCTTGATTGAAGTAGAACTTTTGTTTCAAGATTAAGGTTGTACTTTAGGTCCTCTACAACCCCTTAAGGGTACAAAGGTTGATTCATTAAGGATATCTATGCATCCATCCTAAAAGTCACACATAGAAATGAGTCATGCAAACTGCCAAAAATTGATACTCTAGGAGAATTTCCATATCTCCAAACTTATAATGAGTTAGGACTTTCATATTTTTTAGAATGGAGAAATCTATGTCCTCTTCAATCCCTAAAGTTTTTAGCCTCTAATTCATTGTGCAAAATTAGTTGCATAGCCTGCAATAGGCACCTAGAAACTAGAAAAACACAACTCCAATAGCAAGGTAAAAATGACTCAAACATTAACATGATAACTCCAATGTCTTTGCATACATAAGACAAGGTATTTTTATCCTCTAACTCATTATGAAAATTAGTTACAAAACCCACAATAGGCACCCAAAAACCAAAAAATTATAGCTCTAGCAGCAAGGTAAAAATAACTCAAACCTTAACATGATAACTCCATTCTCTTTATGCACATAGGACAAGGTTCCCCAGTGTGTCTCCAATTCTCAGAAACTACTGAAAGCTCAGCAATGGAAGACATTGCAACTCAAAAAAACTAGGAAAACTCAAAACATGTAGGATAGTAGTGCAACCCAGGATGCTCCTGCATTAGATTCAAGCTTAGAGATTTACATAATGCAACCAACTCAAGACTCAAACTTCAATGTACTAATTGTATAATAGTAATAAGAATTTAAGTTTCATTGTTCTCATCCCAAAAAATACTCCAAATAAGTTAGTCATAATCAAAAGTACTCATAGCTTGTACAATTTAAATACAAATTAATATCATAGCCTTATTCACATGTCAAAAGATACTATCAAAGCTTATTATAATGGTTCCTACCATTATTTTGGATGAAAATTACATTAAAATGAAATACTTAAAACATAAACAAGAAAAACAAGATATGTATTATGATAACCAATAATGTCATACATGGACAAACCGATGCATCAAAGTTCTAAGTCTAATAATGTCATGCATCAAATATATGTCATACATCAAATATGAAATGTCATATATACATTAAATGTATGCCAAATTTGTCCACTAACATAAAATCCAAGATATATGTCCACTAATGCCTATACATGTGTGTCCATCCCTATATCTTCTCCTTCCCATGAGGGGAAGGAAAAAAATCCCTAGAGGTCTTCAATCATTGTATGGAGGGAGATGATGGGGATGATGGGGTCTTCCTGACACACTCGCTTTTCCTCTTGTTTAGGATCCTCTCTAACTGGAGCTGATACAAAAAAAAGTATATATGAATAAATAATTATTATATAATAAAATAAAATATATGTACACACAGAATTAATTATTTTCTTACCACCATCAAATAGTCACTCTATACATCCACCTCAAAGGCTCGCGGATGATCGGGAGTAACAAGACCCTAAAATAATTCAACCAATATAATCACTCGACCATACTTATAAATACCATTTGAAATTTCAATACTAACTATTATAAATAATAACTAAAACTATGAAAACTCTTTCATACCTCAGTCGATGGCTTTGAACTAGCCATCACTGCAGCAACTCTATAATCGATGAATTGGCGAAGATGAGGAGTCTCAGACATCAACAACTACAAATCATATAAGATAATTTACATAATTTTTATAAGATATAATATAATCAAATGAATTAAATTAACATGAAACAAATACACCTCTATGAAGCTTGTATCACGTCTAGGCTCAGAGTCCCTTATCAATTTCAATGGTCTTGTAGAGAACTAATGCACATGGATAAAAAAAAATTGTCAATCCTTCATATGATTACTTAATAAATATATGTATTAATTTAAATGATTAAATCGATACATACCTTTTGACTCATTGATGGGACATAAAATGGAGCTAGAGAATCTATACTAGGGCCATCAACACTCTTACTTTGAATTTTGAATAATGTCAAGACATGCTAATTAATTATTCATTCACTGTACATACAAAATGTGATCAAATTAGTTTATTATAATTATAATTTACATGTGTGTCAATGCCAAATGTGTCACTTAGGAACTCATCAATGACTAATGCATCATCCATATTGTCTCCAACATGACTGCCAAATGTGCATAAGGATCCACATGACATGCACATGTGACCATGATGCAAGGAAGGCTCGTACTCAAGTAATGGGCTAACACAATGAATGAGGGTTCGTGTCAAAGCATTGAGAGTCCCTAGAGTACTAGTCTCTACATGTTCCTTTACAATTGAAGGAATAATGACATTCTCACCTTGTGGCTTGACAACAGGTGTCCTAACTTCATTAGGGTCATGATGTGCCTCTAACCTCTCAAATGATGACCCCCCACCTCTACCCTAAGAATCTAACATGTCAAAATAATTGGGGATCTCCCCAAGGACAAATTCACAATACAATTTCTTTAAGAAATTCAATGGATCCTTGTGATTATTGCAGGGAGGGGCATCATAGACCATTCACCATCTATCCCAAAAGTTATTTATAATATCATCATTTATGCATGATGGGGAACCTTTTAGTTGTATATTTAATGGTGTCTTGTTCTTTAGAATTTTTAAACAATGCACATATGCTACCTTTCACTATGTCCTTTTTTCTTACATCTTTATATGATAATTTGTTTGCATAATATCTTCTTTGTTCTTCCCTCTTAATTCACCAAATATCCAATTGACCACTAAAAGAAGCTACATGGCTCATAATGGACTCAACGGAGGATGCCAATTGTTCTCTCATAGGATTAGTTTCCTTGCAAGCTTTCAACCTACCAATGATTATTTTTAACTCATTTTCCCCTCTTTTTATTTCATTCATTACATATTCTTGGGTGCCAGGAGGAGGTCTTTCAATCGGTGGAGGTTGTAGAAGTTCTTGCTCTTCATGTGGAGGATTTTCATTTTGATTTTGTTGATTAGGCTGGGGATTTGATGGTTGATTATTCACATTTCCTAATAATAAACCAATTCCATTTTAAATAAATAAACAAATTTGAAGCAAAACCAAAAAAAATACAAAACAATGCACAAACAAGAGTAGAAAACATACTTGAAGATCTCGATCTAGATCTCCGATGACAAGGAGGTATTTTCAGGAGGAGAGTGAGCAAAATATTCAACTTCTACAAACCATGTTTGTGCTATTGAGGGGAAAGAAGGAAACAACAAAAAGAGAGAAGAGAAAATGGAATGGGCTACGGGTTTGCAGCCCATGTATAAGATTTTTAAAAAGTGTGCACATGCTTTGTCTTCTACTCCACAGGCCTAAGCCTAAGTGTGTGTGTGCTTTTAGAATTTTCAAAATTTCAGCTGCATGTCATCTTTTTAACACCAAAACTTGGTACATTCACCCAAAGGTTCATTGAAGATGGACCCAAGAAAGGTGGAGGCCATCTTGAATTGGCCAACACCAACCACAGAGATAGAGGTCAGGAGTTTCCATGGGTTAGCCGAATTCTATAGAAGGTTTACAAAAAACTTTAGTGGTACTTGTGCATCAGTGTTAGACACCATTAAGGGTGGATTAAAGACTAAATTCAAATGGAGTCTGGAAGAAGATAAAGCCTTTAAAAATTTGAAGCAAGAAGTGGCTACTCAACCTATCCTCTTATTACCTAGTTTTGATAAATTGTTCATAGTGGTGTGTGATGCAAGTAAGATTGTAATAGGAGGGGTACTGAGCCAAGAAGGAAGACCTACAAATTTCTTTGGTGAAAATCTCAATGGAGCCAAGAAGAATTACTCTTCTAATAATTTGGAGTTATATGCTCTAGTGTAGTCACTTAGGAAGTGGAGATATTATCTCCTACCTAAGGAGCTTGTGGTGTTTACAGATAACAAGACACTTAGCTACATCAAAACACAAGAGAAGTTGAGTAATAGACACTTAAAATGGATGGAATATCTACAAGCTTTCACATTTACTATCAAGCACAAGAAAGGATAGTTGAACAAAGTGTTAGATGCACTAAGTAGAAGGATGTTGATAGTCATAGAAATACAACTTCAAAGCATTAACATAGAGAGTTTCAAGAACCTCTATAGATAGGGATGATGAAGACTTCTCTGGGGCATATAAGGTATGTTTTGATTTCTAAAACCATTTTCAAAATCAATTCTCAAAATATACATTACAAAGTAGACTTTTGTTTAAAGGGAATCGTTATGTGTTCCTCAAGGTTCCATGAGAGAGAACTGTTGTCACTTACATTTGCACACTTGTCCAAAGCCTATGCGTGAGGACAACCTAGTCAAACATGGAAACAACCTCCAAGCTATGGGACTTGAATTGTGAGGTTGAGTCTCGGGAGAAGGTTGGCTTCCTCTTACTATCAGGATGCACCTAACTACTCTTGGAGAGGAAAAGGGAGAAGGAAAGCATGAAAGAAAATCTACCTAATCTAATCTAAAAAGGTGATGCGCCAAAATAGAGTGTTCAAACCAATCTCTACCCATATATGCACTATTGAACCAGAATGAAACTAAGGATATACACATTCAGACTTTCTTTTATTCTAATAACCACATGTAGACTAGAAAATCTGAATGAATGACACAAGGAAAGAGAAGATTCAGTTATATGTCATTCACAGGCTGAAAGAACAGATTAAAGACTTCCACAAAACAATGGTGAAGGCAAAGAGTTCTTTCACTTTCATACCAATGGCTGAAGGAGATAAGGTAGAGAATCATACAGTTCAGAGGCAAGGGGAATTTTACACTAGAGTTGCATAGCAATAGCAGAGAACAACAGAGAATGTTTCGACCTTTTCAAAATTTACAAAATTTGTCTTTATAGTGCAGGCATAACTAAGATGTCCTCTAATTGTAGTTACTCCTCAACCACTGCATTGAAGTCTTGCAAAGAATAATCATGGGGAAAATCTAATCATGGATATAGATCTAGGGCAATGATATCTGATCTTTTGTGTCAAATAATGTCTCGAGAAGACAGAAACATTGCCATAACTATGCTCTAACTAGGTAGATGGATTACCAGAGGCAGTGGAGTGCTCTCCCGCATTTAGCATTCATTTCTTGGTGGTTGGGATTGATCATGAAGATCGGATTCACAAAAAACCTTGATTTCCTTTGTTCCTAGTTCGTGAATCAGCAAGTTAACTTAGTCAATCTATCTTGGCACTAGGATGAGCCATGTGGGCCAATTAGTTCATTCCATTCTACCACCTCGCGGGTCTTACATGGTTGACCATTCCTTCCTTCACTAACTGTGCCAACTTTTCTCAAAGAATCCTGACTGTGACGTTACACTAACCGCCAGCTACATCTAACCGTTACTGCCTCAACTAGACCCACAGAACTCTAAGGATACATGGAAAATCCTTGCTATGTCACTATAGCTAAAGATCGAGCATCTTTCCATAATGACCTAGTGAGAAACATCGATCTTCCACCATCCGACGGTCTCGAAGATACACCCACTTTGTCAGTGTGTTGACCAATAGAAACCTAGCCTTTCTCCAACTTGTCCAATAAGCTCTTGCTTTTGCGGCCCGCCAAGGAAAATAGGACCCACAATCCACATGTCGCCAGGTCATTAACTCGCTATACCTAAATAGCATGCATCTTCCCATAGCGAGTTAACGAGGACCTTTGATCCATGCTGATCTGACGATAGTGAAAGATGCACTAAAGGGACTGGCCCACTTTTTCCATTGTCATTTCCCTAGCCAATGAGAAATTGACCAACTATCGATGTGTCATTAATCTGTACACTCATTCTTAGTGCATCATTGGTTCAAGGTCCACCCTGTGGCTTATGGAAAAAACTTGGTCCCATAAGAAACGTGGCAACGAATCGCTATCTCCCTATATATATCTTCTAAGCATCTTTCCATAGTGAGCTAACGAAAGCCATTGATCTAAGGTCAATCCAAGGGTGAAGAAACTACATCAGGCATTCTGAAGATTTGTGGGTCCCATACTCGCTAAGTCGCTATGAGTAAACAACTTACAACTTTCCATAGTGAGTTAGTGAGGACTGTTGATTTTGCATTGATTTGATGGTCAGAATCCCTCCTAAGCATCCACGTCACATGATGTCCCACCAAACACTCATTTCATGGTGACTCGCTATGTCACTAACGACGAGCTATTTGAATTTTCTAGTAGCGAGGTAGCAAGTGCCGGTGACTTTATCCAAACTTGGCGCTGAAAAACAAAAAATTGCCATTGCCAAATTGGACCTGCTGATCCATGTGGCAAACACTCGCTAAGTCACTATGCATATCTATCGAGCAGCTTTTCTTGGCGACGTAGCAAGGGTCATAGATCTTAAGAAGATCCAATGACAGGATAGGATGCAGGCTGGCCAAAACATATCATAAGTTTGATTTTTTTTAAAAAAAATTTAATGTTTCTCGGGCATTAAAATAACATTAACTTTGGGAACTAGTTGTTGGCAGGTAAGCATTTAAAATTTGAATATTGGCGGGGTGCAAAAATGAGCAACATTTTTGGCAACTCACAGGGGATGCGAGCCTGCTATGCATAAGACCAGTGGCCTGAAGCATCCATTGGGTCACAGAGTCGTAAAATACGTAGATTCTGAGCATTGTGAAACCCTAACCTTACCTTTGAGATAGCAAAACACTGAAAAACCCTTGTCTCTACAACTGGAACTAGAGACCAAAACCTTCATCTGCAACCTTCAAAATTTCAAAACTTGATGTCTTATGGAGACAACTGTGCCTGTGCACTTCTTGGAAAAGCAGAGAACAAACAGGAAAACAAAACTAAATTAACTACATACATTTAATCTCAAACCCTCAGAAACATGGCTTGAGATAAATCCCATTGACAAGGATGGGCAGAATTTCACCACTATGCCTACTTAACTGGAAAGCATTGGCCTATTTGCAACTTTCAATCAAAATATGGACCACTCCACAATGCATCAAACTTTGAGTGTCTTCCTGGTTTTTCCCTATCTGCATCCCATTTTAGAACCAAATCTCCCTCCCTGAAGATTCTGGCCCTAGCCTTTTTGTCAAAACTCTTTTTGACCTACTGCTAGTGTGTTTCTAGGGTTTGAATAGCTTGATTCCTTTTCTCTTCCAGCTCCATCAGTTCTATCATTCTCACTATCATGGCCTCATCTTCAATCAATTCCTACTAATGAGCTAACTCTAGGGCTGGGAACTCCAATGAAATTGGAAGCCTTGCTTCTCTACCATATACCAGCACAAATGGTGAATTCCCTATTGATCTTTTAGGTGTTATCTTGTTAGCCCATAGAGCTGTCCTTAATTTTTTATGCGAACACCTTTGGTTATCCTCTATTGTCCTTTTAATAATTTTGATCAGGTTCTTGTTAGATGATTCAACCAGGCCATTACCTTGAGGATAGTAATTTGAGGATGTGCTCAAATAGATATTATGATCCACTACCCATGCACAAATCTGAGCTCCAACAAAAGATTTTGCATTATCTGAAATAATGGTTGAAGGGGCACCAAACCTAGTCACAATTCCATCAAGGAACTCAACAACTAAAGATTCAGTGGCATCCTTCAATGCAACTACCTCTGTCCATCTAGTGAAGTAATCTGTAGCAACTAAAATCCATCTGTGACCAGAACTGGAGGAAGGATTGATAGGGCCTATGAAATCCAATCCCCACTAAGAAAAAGGTTGATCCACCTAGATAGGATGAAGGGGAAGAGCTGCAAGTCTTTGTTTTCTAGAGAAGAAGGCACATTTTTCACATTTCCTCACATACTTATGACAATCATGGAACAAGGATGGCCAAAAGTAACCAGCCCTCATGATCTTCATTGCAGTTGTCCTTGCTGAGAAATGGCCACCATCAGGACCATCATGAAGTTCTTTGATCATTTTTTTATCTTGGTTTATTTCAAGGCATCTTAATAGGGCTCCATTAAAATCTCTTCTAAAAAGGATACCATCAACTATGACATAAGGAATTGACTACAATCTATATTGTCTCCTTTTAGTTCTATCTAATCCTTGAGGGAATCCATTCCCTAATAAGAAATTCATCATACCATCCATCCAACTCTTTGGGTCACCATTTCTCACCTCTTGTTTCTTTGTCAGTACCATGACAACCTCCTCATCAGGTTCCTGAGATGATAACATTTGTTTACACAACCCCTCCCTCTTACCAGCTTGGTAATCTAAATGTCAATATCATATTCCATTACCTTAGTAATCCAGCCAACTCTTTTCTCACCAATATCTTTATTCAAAAGGAAATCCTTCACACTAGCATGGGGTACTAACAAATGAATCTTATTATGAGAGAGGAGGTGTTTGAATTTCTTCAAAGCTCTGATGACTGCAAGGGCTTGCTTCTCAACATAACTGTACTTATCTTAATACTCTTTAAGCCCTTCACTAAAGAAAGCTATAGGCTACTCGTCACCTTTATCATTTCTTTGAGTCAGGACAACAGAAATGCTTGACTCACCACCTAGAGTATAAAGGATGAAATCCTTCTCAAACTTTGGGTTCATGAGAGTAGGGGCTGAGACTATGGCTGCCTTGATCTCTTCAAAACTTTCCTTCCTTTCCTTGGTCCATGCAAAGACGATACCTTTCTTGAGCATAGTTATAAGAGGTTTTACCATGGTAGAAAGATTAGGGATAAACCTTCTCACAAAATTTATCCTACCAAGGAAACTTTGCAGCCCCTTCTTGTGTTTAGGAAGAGGGAGGGCAAGTATTGCTTTTGTTCTCTCTAGATTAATGGTTAAGCCATCCTCAGATACAAGATGTCCTAATAATTTTCCTTGGCTAGTAGCAAAGACACACTTGCTTGGGTTAAGGGAAACCCCAAATTCTCTAAATCTTAAGAATACCTGTCTTAGATGATCAAAATGATCTTCTACATCGTTTGAATACATAGTAATATCATCAAGGTAAACTAAGACAAACTTGTCAATCAATCTTTTGAAAGCCATATCCATTTCCTTTTGAAATGTAGCACTTGCATTGGTTAGCCCAAATGGCATCTTACAATAAGCATAGGTACCCCATTTAGTGGTAAATGCAGTCTTGTATCTCTCAGACTCCTTAACCAGCACTTGATTGTAGCCAGAAAATCCATCAAGAAATGAAAATCTCTTTGAACCGCTAACCTTGGACAAAATGTGCTCCACAGAAGGGAGGGGGTGGTGATCTTTAAGGGAAGCCTGGTTAAGGTCCCTAAAGTCCACACACAATCTAATTTCTCCATTCTTTTTCCTAATAGGGACAAGATTTTCCGCCTATGATGAATGCTTGATAGGGAAAATTATGTGGGCCTCAATCAATTTGGATAGCTCCTTTCTCATTAAAGGTTCAATCTTGGGATTCACTAGTCTCTGTTTTTGTCTTACTAGTTTTACATTATCAACTAGATCTATGGTATGTTGAAGTAACCTTGGGTCAAAACCCTTTAAATCATCATATGTCCAAGCAAAAACATCATTAAATTCTTGACACAGATGAATTAAATTTTCTTGTTCAATTTCAGAACATACCTTACCCATGTTTAAAGACCTTCTATTAGCAACCATGAGTGGAATGTAGTCACTTTCATCAGCAGCTAGGTTCATGCCTCTGCCTCTTGTTTGGACGTCAGGATTAAAAACACTTTCTAAGGTAATGAGACCCTTAGGCAGCTTATTAGAACTGAGATGAATGATCTGATCACCATACTGATTCTGCAGTCTTGACTGATTTCTCTCTGAAAATTTTGCCTCATTCTGCAAGAAACTCACAATTTTCTCATCAGACTCAAACACTTGCTAATGGGTGTTGTTATCAAGGATAGCAGGCCTTACTACCACTAATTTTTTTCTTCTTCTCCTCCTCAAGATTCCCTGGCACATCATAAGATGCACCTATTACTGCAAGTCTATCAGCATGTCTATTTTCTTTTCTAGGGATGCTTTGAATGTTAAATGCATTGAAACCTTCAAGCGAATCCCACACTCTATGTTTCTAAGACTTGAGCAAACCATTCTTGGTGGTATTTTGATTTCTCACTTGATTAACCACCAAATCACTATCTCCATACATCCTTAAGGCTTGGATTCCTCTTTTTTGAGCAAGTAGGAGGCCTTGAATCAAGGATTCATACTCGGTCACATTACTAGTGCAACTAAATTGGAGCCTAAATGAGAAGTAATACCTTACTTGTGCAAGAGAAATCAACATCACACTGACCCCTGATCCATTTTTATTTATTGATGCATCAAAGTACATACTCCATATTCCACTCATATCTTCTTTAGTACTCACAATATTGGGAACTAGAGCATCTTTTTCCACTATAAAATATGTACTGAGGCCTGTCTCAAGGGTTTCCGACATAGGGTCAAATTGATATGCATTAGCCAACTCATCCAAGAAAAAATCAGGTATCTCTGCTAGGGAAGTAGTGGGCTCATTCGCTATGTCACTCTCATCCATCTCTAGGATAGGGCAATTCATGTTAATGGAGTTGGGGATGTAGGGTTCAGTATGATGGAGGGCTTGAGGCTCTGCTCTAATTGAAGCATTTGCTCCATATCTCGTCTTGAAAGACATATATGACCAATCAGAAGATATGAAACCACCTATTTGGGTAGTAAAGTCTCTTGACAGACAGATGGCAAAATATGGCTTGACCTTAGCAATAGAGATATCTTGGGTTATAGTACAACCAGGGCATGCATGTAAGGCCATCTCCACATTCTTAAGGATCCCTATAGTCTTGATAGTACTACCATCCAACTGTAATACATCCCTAACAATGGGCTCATATTTCATTCCCAAAGCATCAGCAACACACCTAGGCATCACTGAACTACTAGCTCCTGGATCAATCATGCAATTATGGACTAGCTTGCCCCCTATAATTAGAGAAACATAGAATGGAGGAGGTCTAACCTTTTTGCTTGTTTCTACTTCCCTTGATGGTTGTACTAGATTTGTGCCACTTTCCATACTAGGTGTCTGATCTTTTGGTTCAATCTTTTCCAATTCTTGTTGCATCAACCTCTTTTGCATGGATATATTAGCAATAGCATCCCACATTGAGATATTCACATTTTTCTTCTTCATTTGCTCTACCACACTAAATGGCATAGCAAGTGTCTTGGTAGAAACTTTGGGAGCTACAATTGTATGAGGTTGAAGTGGAATAGCCTGAGGATCACTTGTTTCCTTTATGCCATGATTTTGCCTTTCCTGCTGAAAGGTACTTGATTGATTTTTTGCTTCTTGCTCATAAGATACTACACTTGAAGTTGAGGCCTGATTAGGGGGATGAGGGATAACATCTTCCGTAGCTCTTCTTTTGCTTCTAGTGTTATGAGCAATGGAATCCTGGTTTACATTACAATGCTCCTCTATTTGATGATTCATAAAAGAGAAATCACCCTATATTTGTATATCTGAGGCATCCTTACGTTGGTCCTCTTTGTATGATTTTTTTTCTGCAGGCTCTTGGACTATCAAAGCCATAAAAGATTCAACCTTTTGACACATAAAATAGGCATAGGAGTAGTTATAGGATGGACAAAAATCCTGATCTTGAGGCATATTGTTTGGAGGGACTATGGCCCTACTTTGATTTACATTTGAGGTTGAAGCATGGCCACCCTGCCTACTCTGATCAAAAGAATTATTCCAATGATTAGGATTTGGAGGTCTACCACTGTTTGGGGTTTTATATTGCAATTGATGAGGTTTACTACCTTGAGCTTGCTGTCTTTCTAAAGTCACCACCTTGTTGCTCACTTTCTGCATCATAGAGAAATTATCCTCCAGCCTCTTTCCTTGATCTTGCAATCTTTTCTCTAGGTTCTTCTCTCTTTTGTCCATGTTCTGCATTAGAGATTGCATCATTTCTTTCACTTCATCTATCCCATTTGAAGATGTAGAAGCTTGAGGGACTGGGACAAGGGATTGTGATGTAGAAGTTATGGCAAGAGGAGTCACTATTGGTTGATGAATTGGAACATTAGGAAAGAGGGGCATAGGAGGCCTTGGAGCTAACTTACCTCCTTGTATTAAGATGTTCTCTGATTTTATTGCTATTTCATAAGCATTAGGTAAGGTATCTCCTCCCATAGTTTGGATTGTGGTGGCAACATCACTGTTAAAAGCTCTAAGATAATGCAAGAAGGCGTTACCAGGGGTAGGCTTCACTGAAGTAGGTATTCTATCCCATGTCTTTTAAAATCTATAATTAAAATCAGTCATACATTCATGGGGGGCTCTTTTTATAGTAGTCAACTGCTCTAAAAGTGACAAATAGTCACTTTTATCCTCAAAATGTTTGCACAATCCTGCTCCTAATCCATCCCAATCTGTTATAGAACCATGAGCTAAACCTCTATACCATTGTAGTGCTTTTCCTTTCAAGGATGAGGCTAGGAGCCTAACTGCAACATCATCCTCTGTAATACCATGGATATTACAAACATTTGCAACCTTTGGAATGTGTTCTGAGGGAGAGATAGAAGTTTCACTAGTATATCATGTCTTTGGGCTAATAGGAGAGGGCTCCCACCATTAAATTTGGAAAAAGTATGAGCTCTAGGCAATGCCATATAGACAAGTGATCTATTGATATGTATTGATGGAAATCTAGGCTAAGATCTAACAGCAGGAGGAGTAGAGATAGATCTTGCAGGGGTATTTGTTACTATTACACTCCTAATTGGTGATAAAGATATTCTAGTCCTCCTTCTTCTAGGATTTGAAAGTGAAAGCTCTTGGTAATGAAACTTACCTCTAGAAGATGCCCTTGTTTCAGCTCTGGGCATGAATCACTACACCTTTGGTCTGGAACCAGATATGTATTGAAGCTCAGAATTGCCAAGTACTTTGAAGAATGAGCCTCTTGAAGGCTTGAACACCAAAGATAGTACTATCTCCTCGGTATTGGTCTTAAAATCTTCCCTTTGACACCAGTAGGCTTGAAATTTTAAGATTGTTGTTGTCCCACTGGGCATGCCAAAAACTATTGTCACTTAGGTTTGTTCCCTTGTCCAAAGCGTATGCGTGAGGACAACCTATTGAAACATGGAAACAACCTCCAAGCTGTGGAACTTGAATTGTGAGGTTGAGTCTTTGGAGAAGGCCGGCTTCCTCTTACTATCAGGATGAACCTAACTACTCTTGGAGAGGAAAAGGGAGAAGGAGAGCATGAAAGCGAATCTACCTAATCTAATCTAAAGAGGTGATGCACCAAAATAGAGTGTTCAGACTAATCTCTGCCCATATATGCACTATTGAACCAGAATGAAACTAAGGATATACACATTCAGACTTGCTTTTAAGCTAATAACCACATGCATACCAAAAAAGTTGAATGAATGACACAAGGAAAGAGAAGATTCGGTTATATGTCATTCACAGGCTGAAAGAGATATAGTCAGGCAGATTACAGACTTCCACAAAATAATGTCGAAGGCAAAAGAGTTCTTGCACTTTCATACCAATGGCTGAAGGAGATAAGGTAGAGAATCATTGAGTTCAGAGGCAAGGGGAATTTTACACTGGAGTTGTAGAGAAATAGCAGAGAACAATAGAGAATGTTTCGACCTTTTCAAAATTTACAAAATCTGCCTTTATAGTGCAGGCATAACTGAGATGTCCTCTAATTGTAGTTACTCCTCAACCCCTGCATTGAAGTCCTACATAGAACAATCATGGGGAAAATTTGATCATGGATACAAATCTAGGGCAATGATATCTAATCTTCTATGTCAAATAATGTCTCAAGAAGATAGAAACGGTGCCATAACTATGCTCTGACTAGGTAGATGGATTACCGTAGGTAGATGGATTACTTGAGGTAGTGGAGTGCTCTCTCGCATTTAGAATTCATTTCCTGGTGGTTGGGATTGATCATGAAGATCGAATTCACAAAAAACCTTGATTTCCTCTGTTCCTGGTTCGTGAATTAGCACGTTAACTTAGTCAATCTATCTTGGCATTGGGATGAGCCATGTGGGCCAATCAGTTCATTCCATTCTGCCACCTCACGGGTCTTACATGATTGACCATTCCTTCCTTCACTAATTGTGCCAACTTTTCTCAAAGAATCCTGACCATGATGTTACACTAACCGTTGGCTACATCTAACTATTACTGCCTCAACTGGACCCACAGAACTCTGAGGATACATGGAAAATCCTTGCTATGTTGCTATAGCTAAAGATCGAGCATCTTTCCATAATGACCTAGCGAGAAACATCAATCTTCCACCATCTGACGGTCTTGAAGATACACCCACTCTATCAATGTGCTGACCAATAGAAACCTGGCCTTTCTCCAACTTGTCCAGTAAGTTCTTGCTTTTGCGGCCCACCAAGGAAAATAGGACCCACAATCCACGTGTCGCCAGGTCGTTAACTCACTATACCTAAATAGTGTGCATCTTCCCATAGTGAGTTAACGAGGACCTTCGATCCATGCTGATCTGACGATAGTGAAAGATGCATTGAAGGGACTGGCCCACTTTTTGCATTGTCATCGCCCTAGCCAATGAGAAATCGACCAACTAACGACATGTCATTAATCTATACACTCATTCTTAGCACATCATTGGTTCAAGGTCCACCCTGTAGCTTATGGAAAAAACCTAGGCCCATAAGACACGTGGCAATGAATCGCTATCTCACTATATATATCTTCTAAGCATCTTTCCATAGCGAGTTAATGAGAGCCATTGATCTGAGGTTAATCCAAGGGTGAAGAAACTGCATTAGGCATTTTGAAGATTGGTGGGTCCCATACTCACTAAGTTGCTATGAGTAAACAACTTACAACTTTCCATAGTGAGTTAGCAAGGACTGTTGATTTTGCATTGATCTGACGGTCAGAATCCCTCCCGAGCATCCACGTTGCATGAGGTCCCACCAAACACTCATTTCACGGTGACTCGCTATGTCGCTAACGACGAGCTGTTTGAATTTTCTAGTAGTAAGTTAGCGAGCATCGGTGACTTTATCCAAACTCGACGCCGAAAAACAAAAAACCACCACTGCCAAACTGGGCCCGCCGATCCACGTGGCAAACACTTGCTAAGTCACTATGCATATTTATCGAGCAGCTTTTCTTGGTGACGTAGTGAGGGTTGTAGATCCTGAGAAGATCCAATGATGGGATAGGATGTAGGTCGATCGAAACATATCATAAGTTTGATTTTTTAAAAAAAAATTCGATGTTTTTCAGGCATTAAAATAACATTAACTCTGGGAACTAGCCGTTGGCAGGTAAGCATTTAAAATTTGAATATTGGCAGGGTGCAAAAATGAGCAACAAGAACCTCATTTAAGAGAAGCATAATGATAGTCTTAGTGGCCATTTTGGTATGAATAAGACAATAGAGTTGGTTCAGATATTTTATTATTGACCCAAATTGCCAAGAGATGTCAGGAGATATGTGGAACAATGTGTGGTATGTATGAAAGCCAAAGGGGGAGCTAGTAATGTAGGTTTGTACCAATCATTACCTATTCCCAATAGACCATGGGAGTGTATTAGCATAGATTTTGTGGTAGGTTTTCCTAAGACCAAGATAGGGTTGGATAGTGTCTATGTGGTGGTACACAAACTTAGTAAAATGAGTTGTTTCATTCCTTGCAAGACCACCCATGATGCTAGTTATATTGCTCATATCTTTTTCAAGGAGATTGTAAGGATACATGGACTACCCCTAAGCATAGTATCTTACAGAGATGTTAAATTTATGAGTCATTTTTGGAAGACTCTATGGAGCATATTGGCTACTAATTTATCTTTTGGTTCAGCTTACCATCCTCAAACAGATGGTCAAATTGAGGTGATCAATAGAGTGTTAGGTAACCTTCTTAGATGCTTAACCAAGGAATATGGTCAAACATGGGATTTAATCATCCCACAAGTTGAGTATGCCTATAATGACAATGTGAATAAGACCAAGCTAAATCCTTGTGAAAAAATCTTATTAATATACTGACATGAAAATGTCTTAAAATCAAAGAACTAAATAGAATTTGAATCTTGTTCAATACAATAATGTCACCACTTTACCAATAGACTAAGTGATAAAAAATTTAATATTGTAAATAATTTTGAGCTACTATAATAAAATTAATTTTAAATTATAAAGAATTATTTAAATACATCTCTTAAAGTATTTAGCATGGTTGCAAAATATTATTCATCTAATTTTTCATCGTACAAAAAATATTTTAATATATAATATTATATTTATTTAATTTCATTTGTGAAGTTATAACATTAATGTAATATTTTACTATTTCTTTTAAAATCTTATTATCAAATGTAAATGTTGGGATTTAATTTTGTGTTCTTAAAGTCTACAAGAAATGACTGCCTAAACATAGTGTTTGAAATGTTGAAGGTGTCAATAAATTAAATATTCAAGGCATCAAATTCTTTGATTATGTTCCATAATTCACTTCTATATTAGGATTATTTAAATTATCTTTTGCACTACTCAAAATAAATCGTATCAATAATATTGTTATTTCTTTTTGAAATAAGTCTATATTGAAGGCATCAAATTCTTTGAAATAAGTTAAATATTGAAAGTATCAAATTCTTTGATTAAGTTTCTTACTTTTTTTCTATATTACTTTGTTTCATACTTTGATTTTTTTATTGATGACAAATTTTGAGTTGAACAATGTAATATTTTTTACTTCATTCAGGTAATTGCAAAATTTTATCGCTTCATATTTATCTATGTTGTTTATGAAAAAAACTAAAGTTTAAATGTAGCAAGAAAAAAATCCCTTATGAATTTGTTATTTCATTCCTATATGTAATCCTTGTTTGGTTGTAGAACCTAAAACTTAAGAATCAAAATATGTTCACTTATTATTTCCTATAAAAATTTGTCCAAACAACAAGATTAGTTCATATTATAAATGTCTTGACCCATGTAACAAATAACATATGTCCTTCTTAGATTTATCATGTTTTGGGTATTTCGGTCTCCAATATCCATCATAAGATTTGTGTTTCTTACTATGTTCAAACACAAAATTGTTCCAATTTTTAAACCGAATTAGACAACTTCAACCATATTTCTCACTACTCATATTCTTTAACAACCTCTATTTTTCGTTTAGTTCTACTAGGGTCACTTGAATTGGTCAACTTAGAAAATTCTTTTTCTTTTTTCTTTTAGTATTTATGAAAATCAAAACTCTACCAAGATACAAAAATGTGCAACTGCTAGTTTAGAATAATTCACACTTGTGTCAACTCTCAATACCTAGTGAAAATTGTAGGACCATAATCTATTTTAAAATTTTGAATATGAAAGTTTAGGTTTTAGATCAGTAATTATAGAGATTTGTTAAATCAAATTTGTATTCATGTACTTGAATTGAGACAATTAATACAATATTTAAGAATGAAGATGAATTTTGTAGAAAAAATAGTAATAGAATTAAGTTTGGACAACAATTACAAACTTTCATATTAAGTATAGTGATAGAATTAGGATCGGACAACAAGCACCAACTTTCATACAAAGTACTCCATTTTACATGTGAATCAATGCATATAGAATTTCCTAATCACTATGAAGTCTTGCTAAGTGTAAGACTCACCCTAAGTACTTGACTCTAAACCTAAACCCTCCATCACCCAAAAACCAAAGAAAACTAACAAAACAAACTATACTCGTTCTGCTTTACAAGCATCATTTTTTATCAGCTCAGTCAGTTACTACTACTGTTAGTCGGCTGCGAATTTGCTGTTATGCACATCTGTTATTTTTCTTCGTTCGATTGGAAAAATGTCTTCTATGTTATATTTGACTGTCCAAAAGGAAACTCCTTCCATTTCGAACATGAAGAAGCTCCACATTAATACTTAGCCCGGAGACAAAGGAAAACATGCAAGAAAACAAATGCCAAGTAGTTGCAGAAAGACCAGATGGGAAAAAACCGAGAGACATAAACACCAGTTTATATAATTTTCATTAAATTTCACAACTCCGGACAATGTCACACCATATCGAATTAAATTTTGCATATGGTGAAAACTGACATACAGTTCTATGGCTGGATGTTCTAAGGATTGAATAATCTGTCTCCACATTTACATTTCCAATTCATGGGCTTGTAGTTGCTATTTTCTTGGGTTCTTATAGATTTTGAACTTGCATGTTTGCCCTTTGGTACTGCAGGAATTTGGACTGGCTTACATGGCGCACAAGAATTGCATTTACTATGACATTTAGGAGGACTTGAACCTATCTTCGACTCTACTTCTTGCATCTTCTCTCCCTTTCTTCCCTCTCCAACCTGTAAACATTCAATAAACACAAAAAAAACATCATAAAACTCCAATCTTGGTAAGAAGTACTTTAAAAAAAGGGGATATGAACCAATTGATCAACATTATATCCAAGTTTTAGGATGAAGTTCATACCCTGGAAGAGGGTATTTCAGCTTTTATAAGAGCTGTCCTTGTGTTCAGCAGTATTGGACGCCCTGCAAAATGAGAACAATCATTCATGCCATGTAATCTCAAAACATCCTTTTGAGCCAAACCCTAAAAAAATCCTTCCTACAACTGGTGTTCCCTAAGGGATTTTGAGCCTTCATTAATGGCGCTTACCATGCACAAAAGGAAGCATACCTATCACAAAATGTAGCACTAAAAGTAAACAAGTATAGCTTCTGATCTTCAGTCTCATGGTTTCGCAACGGTGAGAAATTCGCTATAGCTCTTCAATATCATGAATTCTTGATACCCACCTGATTATTTTCAAGAAAAATAAAACTTGAATCCTGCTAGATGACTTCTATATATCATAGCATCATTCTCGTCAATTATACTAACCAATAATTTACTAATGATAGAAAAAAATTGTTAAATCTCTTCAATAGTGTCAATTCTTGATACCCATCTGGTTGTTTTCAAGAAAAACTGAGTTCACACACCAGCAACCACATTCCACCGAGACAGAAGAATCGAAGTATTCAATTTTTAAATTAAGTAGTGGTTCTCAGAATTTGAATCTTAGTGAATAGCTTTTATATATTATACCATCATCCTTAATAATAGTACTCGGACCAATAATTTCCAATAGTAAAAAGTTCTTTATAACTCTTCAATATTATAAATCTCTGATAAACACGTGATTGTTTTGAAAAACAAGAGCTCACACACCAAAAAAATCACATTCCTTTGATGTACAGAAATTCAGCAACTTCTAGAGGAACACATGTACTCAATTGCCAAATCATATAATTTGAAATTGGAAACCTTGTGTTTTCAAGACAGGTTAAAAATCCCTCGAAAAGGGACCTGCATAGAAAAAGTTAAAGCTACGCAAAACCCTAGAGAAGCCCAACATGGTGATGGCCATCCCTTTGTTTGTCGTAGTCATTTTTGACAAGTCTATGAAATTGGTTAAAGTCCAGAGGCAGAATCCCCAAGGATCCACAAAAGTTGCCTGCTTATTTGCATTATATGGATTGCCTGCTGCAACAACCAACACATAGTGCAAGTACAGATCATGAAAGTTCATGAATTGTGTAAGAAAGAAAGCAGCATAACCGAGATAGACTCTTCAGAGAAAGCATGTCAGAGATCTTCATATGTTTATCTTCAAACCTAATGTAGAATTTGGATTAGGAGAACCCATTTAGTACTCTTAATGTTTCATTTCATCATTCAAGGAATGTGTCCTTGTAATGACTGCAATTATACACAATTACTCTTTCCTAGTTGGCTTTTTATCAATCTGAGCACGTTAACACCCTTGCAGAGATTCTACTCCAAAGTTAAAAGGTACAACTTCAATCCACCACCAATATGCACGCTTTTCCTTATGACAATCAAACTGAGGTGAAAAACAGTAAGTGCATTAACAAACCAAAAAGGCAAACGCATTGCTTAGATGTAGAAAACGGTTATCATATTCAATGATCATATCTATCATCAGAATAAGAAAACATGGATCGTTGTCTATGATCTTAAATATCAAATATATTAGATTGTAGATTGTAGAAAACTATACGCTTTAAAATTAAATCTATCATTATTAATATCCATAACTAATCATATTATAATTGAATTCAAATCAAATCAATTTAATGGTAATGCTTCTATCAAAATACAGATGTACTTGTGGGTCTTTTAATCATAAAATATTATAAATTTTGATTTTTAATTCATTCATATGATTTTAAAAAATTAGAAGCATTTTGTATTATTATTATTTGAATGATACAAAGTATTATATTCTATTAATAAACAAAATATATTGATATGTTCGTTACACGCTGGGAGTTCATTACTAATAGTAGTGATCTTTATATGTTTGGAGTCTTTTCAATCATAGGACTCCTTCAATTCGAATATAAATCAGTCACTTTGGCTACGATCCCCATGTAAGGGGTGAAAAAAATTGTTTTTTAGACAAAAGGTAAAGCTTATGCACCTAATAGTTTACCTATAGATTTTTTTAAAATGTTTTTGGGATAGAATTTAAAGTTTTAACTAGTACTAGTTAGAGAATCATAACTTAAAATGAGCAAATATTCAAATCCATCAACTCTACTTTCCTATCTATTGTTCTTAAGAAATAGGGAGCCTCTTCATTGGATTTTGTTTTTCCTATTTCTCTATGCAATGTTTTTATTATTATAATTAGGAGCATAACAAAGGTTTTGACCCTTACACAACTAAAATCTATAGGCATCAAGGAAGATCAACATCAAAGTGATAGTTAATGTGTTGGCAACAACAAAATATAAAAACAAAACTCTAACAAGAAGGCAAGTAACCCACCTTAAGAGTGGCTAGGAAACTCACTTGTATCATGGGGAACAAAATGTGAGATTAACAAATGATTTTCCCTACATTGTTGGTCACTTGTCCAAGTGATGTTATCATTGGGATCCTCACCACAAGTAGGAGCAACTCATGACACCCTATTTGGAAAAGCATCCACACAAGGGGTAAAGTGCTAAGAAAGTTGTACATTGTCGTTTGAAGCTTGGAGAAGAGCAAGAGAAGAAAAATGAGTAGGGTCTACATGGACATAAAGGGCCATACCAATAGGAGAGGAGGAGGAGTATTCGTAGGGACATACTTGGCTCAATTTGCAATGAGAGTATCACCCACATTTGATGTAGGAGCTTCACCCAAATTTGTAGAAAGATATTCATCCTCATCGTTAGTCAATGATTCTTCATTATAGGAAGAATAAGAGGCTAGGAAAAGCATTGTTAGTGTCTTTTGACCAAGTAGTCTAATAATGCCCTTATGTTGCAAGAGGGAACAATCAATTATTATGTAACTAGTAGAGAAGAATCGATGACATCAAAATGCAATGCCCTTATGACTCACTACTTGAGTCTATGACTTGTCCCCTACCATGAGAGTGACATCTCAAAAGAAGGGTGTAGAAATATCAATGTTAACCAAAATTTGTACAAAGTTAAACAAACCCAAAGCAATCATAGTCTCATCCACCTTTGTGAAACAATCAATAGAGTTACCAATGGCCTCGATGTTGACATAACTGTATCAAAGCTCGAAGACTGACCAATGGACTTAGTTATGAAAATGTTATTATTGATGTCAAGGCGAAAGAGGGAACCAAGATTAATAGGGAGTAATGACTAACAAGGCATGTTGATCTTGTATGTGTGACTCTAGATCACAAGGGTGATTAGAGAAAGATGAAGTACAAGCCCTATAGAGGTAGTGACAAAGGATACCCACTTAGATGGAATTATGCTAAGTGAAGAGAGAACATGCATAGAAGGATGTCAAGCAGAAAGGAAGTCAAGTTGACATGCACGAGCATAGAGGATTGTTTGGCTGAGTTAGCAAGGGAAGCTAAAGAAAGATACTTGTGACTGCCACGTTGTGAAGTGGGTAAAAGTGCACTCATCATTGCACTTAATGGCGATGAGGTTGACATATCAAGAAACAATCAAAAGAATTAAAATATGAATTCTTTCTAGTAGAGAAAGTCATCGAGGATAGAAGACACTTATGACTCTTGTATGAACACATCAAATCTAACAAAATTGATGCACTACAACAACACAAAGTCAAGCTAGAAGTAGGCTTGAGAACTCAATTTTTGAATTAAAAGAATAGGGTTTCAAAGCCAAGCAAGAAGAGCTTGTAAAAGAAAACAGAGTCAAAAGAGAAAAGGTTAGAATTCGAATTGATTAGCTAGAGAGCCAAGAGAGACAAGCTAAGTGTAATCTCAAAATGAGAGAGAGTGACAAAGAGAAGCCATGGCTAAGAAGTTAGTGTATGTGTTGAGGAGAACTTGGCAAGCTAGAACAACACAAGTGTGATTGTGTACAAGAGCAAGCATTGCCACTTGTACACAAGTGATCATGTCTGAAGTTGCAGGGCCAAGAGAAGGAAAAGATTAGTTCTAAATGGGTCAAAAGAGATACAGAGGGATCTATATATCCAATATAGGTTTAGTAGAGTTATTTTATTAGATCATTTCTTGTTGTATAAGTTAATCTCTACAATGGTAAATCTTGTCGAGGGTGGACCCTAACATGTTCTTTGTATGAAATTCCCTAGTAGGGTGACACATTAACTTGTGTTCTGAAGTCCTTTAGCAAAGTTTCTCCTAATAGGGAAAGACTCTAATATAGGTTTCATCAAAACCCCTTAATCAGGCAACACCTATAAATTTCATTGTAATCGTTTAACAAAGATAAGCTCTTGACTGGGTGCACTTTAGGAAAGTGCAAGATTTGCGAGGATCGACTCACACACCATGGTTTTTACCCTAGCAGAGTTTCCAGAAAATAAATATTGTGTTATGTGTTGCTCTGTTCATGTTCTTTGTTTTTACTTAATCCTGACTGGTTAAGTTGTAGTCAGCACACACCTGTGGATAAGTGTGAAGTATGACACAGGTATTAAAGTTGAAACAAGTATAGTATATTGATTCACCCCCCCACCTCCCCCACTCTTAGCATGCTAAAATGTGATCGGGCCAACAATTGGTATCCAAACCTAGGTCCTCTAAACTAAGAGTTTAACAGCTTGAGGAAAAGATCAAGATGTTTAAAATGGATGCACCAAAGTTTTCTAAGCAAAACTGAAAAAAGATGTGTTTTCATCTAAGAACTCTTGGTGATGCTTTACTAGACCCATGCAAAGGTCAAATATGTTGAACTTGTTGGTCAACTTAGTTTGGACCAGTTAAAGGAGAAAGAAACACACACAACCACAATGGATGTTCAAGACAAAACCCTTACCTACTCTGATAATAGAGATGTTGGAGATCTAGAAACAACATATGAAATGTGGGAGAACCTCAAAATCATCTATGGTGCTGATAAGCATGTCATGAAGGCTAAATATGAAAGGTTGAGAGGAAAGTTCAATGACATGAGGATGAAGGAAGGATATGACATTGAGACCTATGGAAAATGAGTGAAAGACATCATGCTATAAATCAGAGCATCTGTAGGTGTACTACAAGAAGATAAGTGTGGAAGCAAGATATTGAGAACCTTGCAACCTAAATATAACATAAGGGTGTTATCCATTTAGGAGTTGAGAACTATAGATAAAATGGAGGTATCTCTTGATGCCTTAGTAGGAAACCTCACTACATTTAAGCTAAGAAACTTTGACAATAATCACCACCCAATGTTGAAACTACATTCAAGTCCTCTGTTGCACCGACTATAACATAAAAAGAGAGGAGGAAAGAACATCTAGATACAGAAGAGAACTAGAGAGTTTGTATGCTAAATAAGATGAACAAGAAGAACTGAATCCTTTGTTCACAAAAATAATGGTTAGTGGAAAAGGGAAGTACAAAAGTAAGTTATCATTCAAATACTTTAACTAGAAGAAGGTAGAAAACTACGATGTTATATCTCTAGAGAATGTAAAGAAGGAGATTGAAAAAAGATGGAAAAACTCCAAAGGGAAGGACAATAAGTGATACTACATTGTCAAAGAAGGTGTGCCTAATGTAGAGTCAACCAATGATGATGATGATGATGAAGAGGATGAAGTATCCTTTGTTGCTATCACAAAAGAAAGGGCAGAAAAAGTCCTGATAACTAGTAACAGTGTCCACAAGAACTAGATAATAGATAATGGTTTCTTGCACCACATGTCCAGTGATAGGAGCAAGTTCCATATATGAGATTGAAGCCTATGATGGAGGAATGGTGAATTTTGGAAACAACTCACCATGTAAAGTGATAGGTAAGGGTATTGTAGCCCTAAATGAATCCACTAATTGGGAAGATGTATATTTAGTGGAAGGATTAAAATATAACCTATTAAGTGTGGCTCAGCTGATGGATAAATGTTATAAGTCTGCATTTAACAAAGAGTCTTGTAGAATATTTGATAAGCTAGGAAAACTTTTAGCTATGGGAGAAAAAAGAAAATATAACCTTTTCTACCTCAATATGTCTGATAATAAATGCTTGGTAGATAAGAATGAAAATAGTTGGTTGTGGCATAGAAGGTTATGTTATGTAAACTTTGAAAGCATTGTTAAGGTAGAAAGGATAGATTGTGTAAGGGGTCTACCTTATGTTACCAAACTAGACAATGTTATGTGTAAAGATTGTCAACTAGGAAAGTTGGAAAGTTCTAGTTTCTCTAGCAAGCCACTTGCTTCTGAACAAGATCTAGATCTAGTTTATATTGACTTGTGTAGTCTCATGAGGACAAAGGTTGTATCTAGTGATAGATACTTTATGTTATTTATTGATGATTTTTCTAGAATGATGTGGACTATATATTTAAAAAAAAATTCAAAAGCCTTCCACATGTTCAAAGTATACAAGCCAAAGGTGTAAAGGGAGACTAGTAAAGCACTGAAGTTCTTGAGATCAAACTAGGGAGGTGAGTTCACCTCACAAGAATTTGAAAGTTACTCTGAGGAGCATGAAATCAAAAGACAAATGTTAGCTCCTAAGAAACCTTAGGAGAAGAGTGTTTCTGAAAGAAGGAACATAACTATCATAGATTGTGCTAGAACATTAATGATTCATAACAATGTTTCACAAATCCATTGGAGAGAAGTTGTGAGCACGGTTATGTAAACCTTGAATAGAGTACAAGTGAAAAAGGGAACTAAGAAGGCTCCATATGAATTGTTCTCACCATGTGTGAGTTACTTTAAGGTATTCAAAATCAAATGATACATTAAGAGAGATTAGTATCAAGGAAATTTTGAGCCTAAAAGTGATGAGGGTATCTTTCTAGGGTCCTCTACCAAAAGAAAAGAATATTAGTGTTTGAATCTCTAGACAAATAAGATTGTTTAACATGATTAGATTTCCACAATCTATTAGGAAATATCAATTTGTTTCTAGATTTAATTGTGTGTGTGTTGACCATCAATAATTTGGATCACACTCTATGATCCATCATCATGAAGAGAAAGTGCATAAATAGTCATAGCACAATGAAACATTAATAGTGTGGAATCTGCCAATGTGAATGTGGATGAGTCCTCAGAGTAGAACAAGGAATAAAGCAAGAAATAACTAGAAGACTACAAAAAAATTGAATACATCCCACAAATGATAATGTGGAGAGAGTACTAGTAGATGTGGAAGCACCTAAAGGGGAACCAATGCTATAAAAGTATGTGAGAAGACACTACTCATCTAATTAGATCATTGTAGATAAAGATGATAGAGTAATGACTAGGAGAAAGGCAAGAGAAATAGTGTATTTTTTTCTCACACATGTAGCCCAAAGCTACAAAAGAAGCTCTCAAAGATGAAGAATGTAAAAAGGCCATGGAGGAAGATATTGATCAAATAAAAAAGAATAATACATGGGTTGTAGTGATCTAACTAGAATACAATAATATAATGCATTGGTGCAAAGTGGGTGTTCATAAATAAGATGAATGAGAATGGAGCGGTAGTTAGAAACATGGCTAGACTTGTTTGCAAGGGATATGTGCAAGAAGGCATAGACTATGAAGAAACCTTTGCACCAATGGTCATACTAGAAGGATTCAGGATACACTAGCATTTTCAACATACAAGAACTTCAGAGTGTACCAAATGGATGTAAAATATGCATTTATGAATGGAGTTCTAGAGGAGAAAGTGTACATTGAGCAACTGTAAGGGTTTGAAAATGAATAAGGAAAAAATAAAGTGTTTAGGTTGAAGAAAGACCTATATGGATATAAATAGGAACCCAAAGCATGGTATGAGAGACTACACTCATACTTAATAAATATTGGGTTTATAAGAATAAGTGAAAATTGTGATCTATATACATGAAGCAAGAATTGAAAGAAGTTATGTTGATTACATATATATTTATGGATGATATAATCTTTGGAGGAGCTGATAGATGAGTGTTGAGTTCATTGAATTGAATCCATGAAAAGAGAGTTTAAAATGTTAATGATCGAAGAGATCAAATTCTTCATTAGACTTCAAGTATCGCAACAAAAAGGAGGGATCTTCACAAGGCATACAAAATATGTGAAGGAGATCTTGAAGACATTTGGCATAAAGGAAGAAAACCCAGTAAGCACCCCAATGGTTACCAATTGCAAGCTATCAAAGGAAGATAAAATCCTTCAAGTAAATGAGACACTTTACTGGCCCATGATTGGTAAGTTGTAGTATGTTGTGCATAGAAGAACAGACATAGCATATGCAACTAGAATAGTAGCCAAATTCTCTGCCAACCCAAATGAGTCATAAATGGTAGTTGTGAGAAGAATCTTCAAATATCTAAATGGTAATAAGGAGAATGGTGTATGGTATCATCACGAGGGAAATTTTGAGCTTAGTGTCTTTATTGATGTTTACTTGGTGGAGAACATAGATGAAAAAATATCATGAAAGATGGTGCATTCTTTCTTGGAGGAAGACTAGTTGCCTAGGCCATCAAAAGAAAAATTATATATCAGAGTCAATAACTGAAGCATAGTATGTCATTGCAGCAATGAATTGCACTCAAGTTTTTTGGATCAAATAACTACATTAAGAAATTCAAGATAAAATGGAGAGATGGGTGGTTATCAACTTTGATAAAACTAGTGCAATCAATATATCCAAAAATATGGTAATGCACTCGAAGATAACACACATATCAATCAAGTATCATTTTTTGTGAGTACAAGTGCATGCAAAAGAGGTAAGGTTACAATATGTACAAGGCAAGGAGAAATTGGTCGATATCTTCACAAAGCCTCTTCAAAAGAATACTTTCTAGTATCTAGAAGTGAAGTTAGAGGTCCTACCCATATCAAGCTTGAACTAAGATACACAAGTAGGCATTAGTTCATGATCTAAAATCAAAGAAATCAAATGATGGATTGATGAGAAAAAGGGACTACTTCATAGGGGGAGTAGTCAAAGAGTTAAAAATGAGTTCCTTTGGCTTTTTTTCAAAGGGGGAGTAGTTGAGAAGAGAAAAAGAAGAGAAACAAAGGGGGATAAGCCAAGAGGAGCAAGAGAAAAGAGAAGTTGAGAAGTAAAAGACAAACACCAAAAGGAGTGAAGTCAAGGTGAACCCACAAAGGACTAATAATGATCAAAGCATGTGGATGCATCATCTTAGGGGGATACATTCAAAGAAGAAGAGAAGGAGAAGGCACCATAACAAAAAAATGTTGAAGTGTTGACATCAATGCTAAAGGGGTGGACCATTATCACAACTATTACAAAGTTCAAAGATTGGTTGGTTGAATGATCAGTGGACCAAGCTATGAAATTTTTTCATTTATGTCAAGGCACAAGAAGGTAACAAGACCAGTCTGAAGCAACAACCAACAAAAAATGTTGATCTTGAGTGTTTGATTCTAGTTCACAAGGGTGATAAGAGAAATATGAAGTACAAGCCCAATAGAGGTAGTGAAAGAGGAAATCCATTTAGATGGAATTATGTCAAGTGAAGACAGAATTTATAGTAGGATATCAAGAAGAAATGAATTCAAGCCAATCAGTGACCATACAGGATGGTTTGGCCGAGACTACAAGGAAAGCTAAAGAAGGATACTTATGATTGTCATGCCATGAAGTGGGTATAAGTGCACTCATTGTTACACTTAATGGTGATGGGGTTTCTATGTCAAGGAACAGTTGAAATAATTCAAATTTGAATTATTTCTAGTAGATCAAGTCATCGAGGACACAAGACACCTATGACTCTTGTACAGACATGCCACATCTGACAAAAGTGGTGCATTATAGAAACACAAAGTCAAGCTAGAAGTAGGATTGATAATTCAAATTTTGAATTCACATATTAGGGTTTCAAATCCAAGAAAGAAGAGATATAAAAGAAATAGAGTCAAAAGAGAAAGGTTAGATTTTTGATTGATTTCCAGAGAGCCAAGAGAAATGAGCCAATTATAATCTCAAAGTGAGAGAGAGTGACAAAGAGAATTCATATCTAAGGAATTAGTGTATGTGTTGAGGAGAGCTAGTGAGCTAGGACAACACAAGTATAATCATGTACAAGTGCAAGCAGTGTCAAGCACACAAGTGATCATTTCTAAAATTTTAGAGGTGACAGAAGGTAGAGATCATTTCCTAATGAGCTAGAAGAGTCATAAAGGGATTTATATTGAAACTAAGTGTAGTAGCTATTTTATTAGATCATTTGGTGTTTGCTACTAATATATACAATTGTATATCTCATCAAGGGTATCCAGCCTAATAGGTTCTTTGTACTAAATCCCTTAACAAGGTGATATATTAACTTTTGTTTAGAAGTCTTTTAACTAGGTTGCTCCTAACAGGGAAAGACTCTAATAGGTCTCATCAAAATCCCTTAATTGGGCGGAACCTAACAGTATTTTTGTAATCTTCTAACAAAGATGAACTCTTGATCAGGTATATTTTGGGAGAGTGCAAGATTTCTGAGGATCAAATCACACGACATGGTTTTTACCCTAGCATGGATTCAATAAGATAAGTACAAGGGAGGAGAAGATGAGAAGAAAATGATTAACACAAAAAGTAGTGAATTCAAGGAAAACACACAAAGGACTAAGAATGGTCAAAGCATGTGGATGCATCATCTCAGAGGGAGATGTTGAAAGAAAAAGAGAAGGAGAAGGAATTAGAATGCTAAAAATGTTGAAGTGTTGCCATCAATACCAAAGGGGGAGATTGTTGGCATAATTATATCAAAGTTTGAAGACTGGCTAATAGAATGACTAGTGGACTTAGTTATGGCAATGTTTTCATTGATGTTAAGGCACAAGAAGGAACCAAGACTAGTATGGAACAATGACCAAAAAAGCATATTGATCTTGTTTGTGTCACTCTAGTTCACAACGGTGACCAAAGAAAGATAAGTACAAGTCCAGAAGAGGCAATGACAAAGAAGATTCATTTATATGGAATTGTGCTTAGTGAAGAAAGAATGTGTAGAAGGATGTCAAGGAGAAAGGAAGTCAGGTCAGTTGGTGACCATACAGGATGATTTGGATGAGATGGCAAGGAAAGCTTAAGCATGATACTTTTGACTTCCACATCATGAAGTTAGTTGAAGTGTACTTGTGGTTGTATTTAATGGTGATGGGGTTTCCATATCGACGAATAATTGAAAATTTTGAATTTGAATTCTTTCTAGTAGAGAAAGTCATTGAGGACACAAGAGACCCATGACTCTTTTATAAACATGCCAAATCTAATAAAAGTGGTGCATTGAAGTAATGAGAAGTCAAGCTAGAAGTAGGCTTCAAAATTCAAGTTTTGGATTTGCATATTAGGGTTTCAAAGCCAAGCAAGAATAGAATATAAAATAAATAGAGTCAAAAGAGAAAAAGTTAGGATTATGATTGATTAGCTAGAGAGCCAAGAGAGCTGACAAGATAAGTGTAATCTCAAAATGAGAGAGAGTGACAAAGAGGATTCATAGCTAAGGAGTTAGCATATGTGTTAAGGAGTAGCTAGTGAGCTAGAAAAACACAAGTGTGATTTTTTATAAGAGAAATTAGTGTCAAGCACACAAGTGATTGTGTCTAAAGTTATAGAGCTAAGAGAAGGCATAACTTAGTTCCAGACATGTCAAAATGAGAGAGAGTGACAAAGAGGATTCATAGCTAAGGAGTTATCGTATGTGTTAAGGAGTAGCTAGTGAGCTAGAAAAACACAAGTGTGATTGTGTATAAGAGAAAGTAGTGTCAAGCACACAAGTGATTGTGTCTAAAGTTATAGAGCTGAGAGAAGGCATAAATTAGTTCGAGAAGAGTTGTAAAGGGATCTATATCCAAGATAAGTGTAGTAGCTATTTTATTTGATCATTCCATGTTGTTTACTAATGTATACAATAGTAAATCCTATCAAGGGTGACATGTTAAATTGTGTTATGAAGTCCTTTAGCCAGGCTACTCCTAACAAGGAAATACTCTAATAGGTCTCATCAAAATCCCTTAACCAAGTGGCACCTAATAGTGTCATTGTAATCTTTTAATGAAGATAAGCTCTTGATCGAGCAGACTTTAGGAGAGTTCAAGTTGTGTGAGGAACGACTCACATAATATGGTTTGTACCCAGCATGGTTTCCATGAGATAAATATTATGTTATGTGTTTCTATGTTCATGTTCTTTGTTTTTACTTAATCATAGCCAGTCAAGTCGTAGTTAGAAAAAACCTGTAGACTGGTGTGAAGTATGATAGAAGTAGAAAAGTGGAAACTACTATAGTATACTAATTATAATAACCTATGATTGGACCAACACTCAAAGAGAAAGTTCTCCCAAAAGTGAAGGAGAAATTTAGGGAGGCAATTCATAGTGGACACACACTAAATGATTTGGAAAGAGGATTAAAGGAGGTTGTTCAAGGCTTGGTTGAGAAAGGGTGAGAACCCCAAACCACAACTTGTTGAGCACCAAATCTCATTCTTCAATAAAAGTAAACAAAGCAATAAAAGAACTATTTGTACAAGGGAAAAGTTTTATCTTACCCAATACAGTTGATCTCCAAGAATTTGTCATCCAATGATTGAGATTCATAAGGGAAGGCCAAAAACACTTAAAATTGAAAATGAATCCACAACATTTGTAGAAAATTTCTAAATGCAATGTTACATAAAGATAATCATTAAAATTATTATGTAAATTTAAAGTGTAAATTCTCTTGAGTGAGGAGGATTTGTGAAAGGTCTCAAATTTGAGATGCTATTGTTGGACCATATAAATATTCATTTTATGGGCTATTCTAAGAAGGTTATGTTCATTAAGCTCAAGATGTCTAAATCTTGTGATAGGTTTAGTTGGTCAATTCTTCATATGATTTTGTATGGTTTTATATTTAGTTCAAAATAAACTAATTGAGTTATTAATTGTGTGGCCTTGTCTTCCTTTTCTACTTTTATCAATGTTATCCCTAGTTCAACTCTTTTTTATATCTAGATGTCTTAGATAAGGAAATATTATATCTCCTTATTTATTTATTTTTCTTGATGGCAGAAGGCATTGGTAAATTGTTGAAGCATCACAAATTAAGAGGAATCAATCAAGGTTGTCCCTAGGCTCAAAATCTTAGTTTGAAAATTCATTTTCAAATTTTTGACAATATTGTCTTAAAGGGTATGAAAAAAATTGATGAGGAAAATGAATTTAGAATGGTTTTGGATATGTACTTATCTTCTTAAGAAAAATAACTTAGGTAAAGAGAAATTAAGTATTTTAGTCTTCAACACTCTTGAGAATATTCACTATAGAATTATTAACATTCTTTAATTTCAAATTAGGTTATTACTTATAGATTATTATGGAAACCCCTTCTTGGTCAGTACCCTTATAAAATACAATTTTAAAAAGATTTAAATTGCATGAGGATGAGCTACATAATCCTTGATGGTTAGCCTTTGCTAGTAGAATAATTCCTCTAAATTTTATTTTGTTATCTTTTACTAACTTTATATTCTTGATATTAATTTATCATAGGAGCCTTCTCAAGGAGTTTGTGTCTTTCTAGAAAAATTCTCTAGGGAAGAAAATTATATTTTTAGAAATGGGGTTATGAGAGTTGAGGCCTAATGAAAAGGTCCAAGAGAGAAAGAACCCCTGGTATTCATCATTAGGAGCTCAATTACCAAGAATTAGATGTCAAATTATTCTAGATAATATCTAAAGCCAATATTCTCAATTTCAAGTATTTAGAATGTGTGATAGATGAAGATGTTCTATAGATAGAGTTAAAGGGAAACCCTTAATTATTTGGAACAATTTGGAAAAGAAAACTTCACAAGTATTAAGTGGGGTCTATTGGATCATCAATAAATAAATAAATGTTCTATTTTGGATGTATATTGAGAAAATCATTTGCCCATTATCTCTTTCTTCCTTGTCTTCAACCTCTCTGTTGAAGACGAGGAAGAAAGATAATCACTTCCCGTGATATATTATTGCACTTGGGAAATCAAGAAGGTAATCTTTATGTTACATAGTCACTCTTAGAAAATATATTTGTTGCATGGTTGCAAGGATCTTAAAATCTACACTTGAGGAGGTTCTATGTGTTGGCCCTCATTTTCACTTTGTCCAATCTCTGAAAATTTCAATGTGAAAATGTACTGAATTGTGATATGCAGTTAGGATTTTGTCATAATATCTTTAACCCTCTAGTAAAAACCCCAAAATATAATAAAATCGGCCCATTCCACATGCTTAAGGTTTCCTTGAAGTTTCATAAAAAATATTTTACCTAGCAAAAAACCCTTGTTTTAAGTCTGCGTCCTTTGTCAATTATTTTAAAATGCAAAGTTGACCCTTGGTCATAGCTTGTTTCAACACTTTCACATTTTAGTGAGAGCTCACGAAGATTTTAAGTGTGTGACTTGGTGACTAAAGTATGTTCATATGGTTGGGGCTCTTTATCAAATGGTGGCATTTTATGATACAACTCGATGAAGCAATGAAATATCTTTGATCTCCCAGTCGATGCAATCAAATTCATAGTTGTCTTTTATACTAGGACTGAGTGAAACAATTAATCAAACCTCAGTGATGTAGTCGCCTGAATAAGAAAGATAAAATGAATTGTCACAATGATTGGGAAAATGCTTATATTCACATGGTCAGGGCCTCAAAAGATAAAGCTTGATGGATGATCGTGACTAAGTGAAATAGTTAATCAAGCCTCAGTTGCACAATTGCAAGCATGATCACAAAGTTAGAGGGTTTGACTCCAAAGCAACGACCAAGTTAAAATACTTGATATTATCTTCAGTCACACGGTCGTGGCAAGAAACTTATGTTATACAAGATGAACTGGGACTAGGCAAAGATAGTTATCAAGAAGTTAAAGGTGTTTTTTTTTTGGGTCACATGGTTAAAAAGGATATCTAGTCTCTAGACCACAACTTGGAAAAAAGATTAAGAAAGGGGTATCGCATGATTGCAGAGTTAAGCCGTGAAGAAAGTTTTTAGCTGTGAAACACATCTAGTAGTTAGCATAAATTTTCATCACGTCGTCATAGTGGTTTGAAATGAAATAATAGTTTAAGTTGTGACCATGCGAACAAGTATCCTAATAGTTAAGTCTAGGCCATCACCACAACTTTGCGAAAATTTTTACAGTTAAAGACTTTTGAGTTGTGACTAACTGAAAGGGTTAATCATTATGGTTAAGGTTTAAGTTTATTGCATAATCACAGAGGATTAATGTTGACCATGGCTTAGAGTTGCAATATGGTGAGAGCTTTTTCACATGGTCACATGGGTTTATGTTGAGTTAGACTTTCAAGTCACAAAGGTGTGACTAGCTAACATTTGTCCCTGTGGACCCCTCTTTCTCTTCAGTGATCGTGCAGGGTCATCAATCAAATGGTGATCTATGGTTGGCACTTTCCCAAATTTTGGAGATGCTTAGGGTTTAATGAAATTAGGGAAGTGAGAGATAGACACATGTACCAATGGGAATAGACATAATAGGTAGCAACAGTTGAAATTTGGTAAATCGCAAGATCACAAGAGGCTAGATAGTTGAGAAAATTTATGGTAAAAAGCTATGAAAGTCATCTAGCAGTTAGAAAAATTACACATCACATCATCACAAAGGTTTGAAATAAAATAATAGTTTAAGTTGCAAAGCTGTGATTGGTCACCTAGTAGTTAAGTTTTGGATTTGTCACATGATCGCATAGAGTTAAGGCCAACCCGAGATTTGAGTTGCGAAGTAGCATAATGCATTTGATCACATGTTCATAGGAGTTAATGAGTAATCATAGGTTAAGGTAGTGAGGATGTGGCAATCTGCCATGTGGCATGATGGGACTAGGATGCTTAGTCAAGATGGACCAATCAAAATATGACACATGGCATACTCTAGGAGGAAAGTATGAAAAGTCAAATGGTAGGGTTAGTTTTTGAAGGAGTGTATGATCAAAAAAGACAGATAGGATTCATTTAATGTCACTCCATCGAAAAGGAAAAAAAACTAAGTTGTGATGGAGTGAAGGCTAATCAAAGTTAAGGCCTATACTATCATGACTTCATAAGGGGTTATTGCTAAACTCTAGTTAGCATCGTGAAGTGGCAAAGTGCTCTATTCACATCTTTGTAGGGTCAGGACTGCAATTAAGGATTGAGGTTATGATCCTATGAATAAGGAAAGTGTTAAGGCTAAGGCTACTAGCACACCATCACATGATTAGAAGAAACTTCAAGTATGAAAATTGTGAGGAAGCAATAAAAAGGTAAAATTTGGAGCATCACAACGTTGCAAGCATAAGGGATGTTAGACCTAAACTATGATGAAGGTGCAAAACAATTAGTAAGATGGGTATCACTTGGTCTTAGGGATTAGTGAATCAAAGTGATAGACTACTGTGAGATTGTGATAAAGGCATAAAAGAAGTGTTCACAGTTTCATGTACCAAACTTAGTAGTTATAAAAAGGAAGTACAAAGCTGTGAAATTTAAAGATATGCTATTTCGCATGGTCATAACTAGAAACAAAGAAAAAGGAGAAATTGTTGCAAAGGCATGATAAATAGTTAGAATGGAAGGTTTGCAAGTTCGCGGGTCAACATGGTCAACAAGGAAACAAAGTTGCGATGTTGCGAAAAGTTAATGAGGAGACAAGTCTAGCCAATCAAATGGTGACATGTGGCTCTCACTCAATAGTCAGTTGAGTTTGACCTTGAGGTGGTAGAAATATTTGACTTAAAATGCAGATGTGCAAGTTGGACATGAATGAAATGAAGCCAAAAGATGAACATTGAGTTAATTGTTTGATTTTATACAACATTTATGGAGACCAAATTTTTAGATGGAGTTAAGTAGTAGAGAAAATTAGATAAAATCATATTCATGGAATGACCACCAAGAAAGAAGTAAATATTTTGAAGGCAGTTATAGATATTAAGGCTATGCTAGTGGAGGCAGTTTAAGAATTTCATGATTAAAGGTAGTAGAGGACAAACCGATTAAGGTTGAGGACTCCTGCAATAAGAGTCTACTGCCATCTTTACAACTACTTTCCCAGTTTATCTGGATGCAGAGAATGTTTGTAATATAACAATATGAAATATTTCTATTTTTGGTATATTTCTAACATGTGTCCTCTCATTTGAAGCTTTTTGCAATCCTTTATAAGGATTTCCAAGATGAGGAGGAAAAGGGATTGGTTTTGATTTTGATTTATGCAATTGTGATATCGCAAGGATGGTTATAATTCAATCTTGTTATTGTGATACCACCCATTTTTCAACATTTTCTCTGTATCAACAATAGTCGTAATTTCTTATAAGCAAATAGTTTATACAATCATCCATTGTGTATTCTTTGATTTTTGCATGCATTTGATGTATTAGTTTCAAGGAAATTAATACAAAGCTTTATTGAAAGTTTCAATTTGAAATTTGTCTCCATCTTCATGGGTTCGTAATTTTTTGTTGATATATGCATAAGGTGCATGTTGTCCAATTGCATCTTCGCTTTGAAGTTGTATGCCATTGCATGTTTTTCTGTTGGGTCAAGGGCTCAAGAAAATTTCTTGATATGCATTGACATAATTATAGGGATCATGGGAGAATCTAATAAGTATGAATTTCATTTCGAAGATAGATATCTGTTTGCAAGGTGAATGGATAGATTAGATATATGGGTATATCAGCATATTTTGGATATCCATGTGTATTCGTTGACTTAGTTTATGTCCAATGGATAAGAGACTAATGAGCTATGAGATTGCATGTCTTTGTTGTTTATACCTTGGTCTTGCTAAAAATCAACATCATAAATCAAATCTTTTCCCTTTCATGTTGAAAGAGCTAAAAGAGTTACCCTCACTTAACTTATCTAGTTCATAGGTCATGTTATTAGCTATTCCATGTCTATGTTGTTTGTATAAGTATTAGAAGATGAGTATTATCTTCTTTGTTAGATTCAAGTGTATGCTTTAACATTGGTACCATATAAATGAATCTGAGGTACACCTACCTTTGTCTTGCAAAGCCTAAAGAAGAAGAAGGAGAGTAAATCACCTTATAGTTGGCCTTAGTGTTTGAATAGGTGCATTGAACATGGGAATTAGTTGCCCCTAGGTGTATGTGCTCTTATCACTGGGTTATTCAAAGACTATTAACTTAGGAGCCAACATTATGAAAGATAGGGAATCTATAACTTAAAATTTTGATTGATTAATTGTGTTCCTCTAGAAATTTTAAATATTTTTTCCTAGAGATACAATCCTAAAGGTGCATATTCTTGGTTATCATTCTTTTTGGAGCTATATAAAAGAAGATAATGTTGAGATCATCGGATGAGAAAGAATTTGGAACAAGCTTGGTTGGCCAAGTGTAATTTCTTTTTATGGTTGTTGAATGAAAATAATTACCTCAGTTGTGGATTATTCATAAGAGAGGTTATCACATGCCTTTCATTTGTGTTCTAGGTGGTAATAATGAAGTGGCGTCAGTAATCACATTTTATTTTAGTCTCCCTTTGTTATGAAATTACGTAATCTTTCATGGTTTCTTTGGACTAGACTTGTTAATAATTCTAAGACTTTGTCTAAGTTCAAAAATAGTTTTGGTAGAATCCCTACATCAATCTTTTTTCTTTTTGGCTATTTGGTATATTGGATCCTCATTTATCCTATAAAAAAATTAGTTGGGAATAAATTATTAGATATTCTAAAATATTTGAAAGTAAATTGTTCAAGTCTGACAAATAGTATAGGGTATTCTTAAGGATACTAGATTGAGACTAATCATATGACAAAGACCCTCTTCTTATGATCTTCACTTTAATAATCACTTTGTTTTTTATTTTACTCCTTTTTTATTAACCAGATCTGGCTTTAGAGTTCAAAAATTCATGAAGGTAAAGTATTCAACTAAGTGGTCTCCTCCAAGTGATTTTATTAAAATCAAGGGTTAACCTAATTTCAATGAGATTTATTGGTATTGTTTGTGTAATGCATTCTTTGTTAAGATTTTATTCTCTTTTCTTTTAATAGTTTTTCTAATTATTAGATGGAAACTTAAATTATTATTTAAGCTCTTAGGATAGATTGTGCAACACTTTGGAAAAATATTATTTACAATATTAACTCTACAATTCTTGTCACCCTTCTAAATAGTGAACATTTTCAAGATTTCTCTTTGAGGTTTTTATTGGTAGCTTAAAAAGTCCTCTGTTTAGCCATAAATTTTGAAGTCGTGTCATTTATTCATGATCCTATCGAATGGAACAAGATTGTATCTAATTCCTCGCCAAGGGACTCTTGGGAAGAAAGATAAATATACACAAGAATACATGGATTTTTTTTTAAAATATTATTGTCATCAAGATGCACATCATGCAAAGATATTAAGCTCAAACCTCAATACTTGGTTGAACAATTGATATCCAACACTACACCAATGAAATTTTAAACATAGAGAAATTTATGAAAATCTATGTGAAGGGTGTAACTAACACTTTATATAAGGTCTAAAATTTTCTAAGTCTCACCCCATACCCTTCTATAAGTTTATAAACTTAACTCCAAAAGATGGATATTTTTCTAGGTTGTAGGCATCATGAATGTTCCTTCCTAAGGAGTAAATTGCATTCAAAAGCCTTAAAAACAAACAAAATGACCTTCAAAATTTCCACTACCCATCCCAATATTTCCATTGCTTTGATAGCTCCATATTGTAATTGGAATGGGGTTAAACAAATATCTAGATCTCCTAAAATCTTTAGTTTACTAGGCAACCATTATCAAGTTTTACACTAAGGAAAGGTACTTTATTTCCAAAAAATACTGTAATGAACATGCATCTTTATTCTACAAAAGCATAATTTATCCATTTTTATATGTTGGCATCCCATTTCTGCATTATAGTCCTTCAAAACTAGTAAGCTTACATTGTCATCCCATTTTTGCACATATGTCATGTCTAGTTACCTTCCTAACTTCATTGTAGGACCTATAGGGAACTTTAATCACTTAGGTGAAGCTAGAATATAAAAAAAACACATGGATTAAAATAAACTAATAAAAATGTGTGGAGATAACTATCCTTAGATTCACTAGGTGACCCCCACACACAAGGGTGAAATAGGGCGGATCCTAAACACAACTAATCTAATCTAAACTTCCATAACCCAATAAATAAAGGTGAAATGGTGCCTAGATAAACTATAAACCATAATTGGACCCTAAAAGAAACCCTTTGTATTGTTCTGAATGAGCCTAGATTGGCTTCAAACATCACCAATCTACTCTAACTCCAACAAGAACATAAAAAAATAGTGGTATATGACCAAAACAATATCTAAAACTACTCAAAACATGTCTAAGTTAATTTTAGAGCACTAATTTAAGCTTTCCTAAGATAATACACAAAACAACATGAATATTACATTATAAAAGTACATTACTCTTTGTGCCCCGACGTAAATCCACTCAACCATAACCATCATTCTATTATTATATTTTCTTCATTTTGAAGCTCCATAATATTTGGTTGCATTCCATAGGACATGTTTCATTAAGATACATCCATAGGCATGGTAGGTATAAACCAAGAACAAAGGAGAAGGTAAAGTTAAGGAAGATGACTTGATGTTGAATTTGATGTTGAAGATATGATCCCCAATGGTGCTTGGTCATTCCATCCAATCATGTAGAATCCATAGGCCCACCCCACTATGCTATGAGAATTAGAAATGTTTAAAATAACTGGGGGGGGAGGGGGGGTGAATTGATTACTCAAGGTCCTTAAGTACCATTTGAACAATCAAACATAAACATTCACTATTATGCTTATCCTATTGTAACTCAATCTCTACTAAATATTGATTAACAAAATTACTAGTAGTTTATTGTCCTATTATAACAGACTTTGATGAATGTAAATGTGTAAATGTAAAACATCATTAAAAAAATAATCACAAGTTTGACACTAGGATTTAATGTGGAAACCCAATTTGGGAAAAACCACCAACTTGTCACCACTTTTTCACTACTTTGAAGTGATATCTATTAGGAGAAAAACTTGTTAAAGCTTACAATACACACTATTAAATGTGACCTACTTAGAGGATTTAATCACCCTATTAGGAGTGGCCTTGTCAAAGGACTTTGATCATTCCATTTAGAATGTCACCTTGCTAAAGGATTTACATAGACTGTTAAGTCCTTCAATGAATGTTAGTTCAACCTTTCATTAAAAGGATTTAAATACAAATAATTTATAATTATTAGAAATAAAATAGTATGGTTTCCATATGTATCTTTACAACTCACTTTTGCAGGTTTAGGTCACTGTTCAGCTCATGTTTTGATTCGTTGATAAGTCTCCTTTTCAACTCTATCTCTTAACTTGCTTGGCAACCCTTCAAGCAGTCATTTCCCTTCACATCAAAATTAAGCCTTCTACTTAGATTCACTTATCAACTTGAAAAAAAATTATGAAAGCATTCCTTTTGCTTCACTCTCAGACTTACACACTTGTGTTCACCCTTGTGTGCCTCTGTTCCACCTTTCTTTGTGCACATGTCTTTAAAGTTTGGCTCTATACCTCCTTAAATAGTTAATTCTTGATTTTTCATTTTCCATCATCACCATAGATCTTTGGGTTTACGATCTGGTTCATTAGGTTCATTCTATCTATCCATCTTCCTTCTTTTCTAGAAACTTATCATCCATCGAATTCGATCTTAGGTATTCTACCTAATCCACTCCTTGAATTTAATGATCCAACTCATCAAAGTTATCTTTAACATGGTTTCCATATCCCAAGAAATCAACCAAGTTGGCTATAAATCATGATTCCTCATACGCATTCAAAATATTGTTACTCAACAATAACTAAGTTTTGACAATCAATCATCACATAATCACTCAATCATTGTAGAAATTCTTGGCTCAACATCAACTAGCTTTCTCGGTTGATACTGATGCTTGATCAAGACAAAATTTTCTTGACACTTATTGTGGCTTAGTTGACACTAACATCACTCATCAATCCTTAGTATTTCATTATATTGCTCAGTTAAGCTTTATATCAATGATATAAACAATCATTTTGTCTTATCAAAGTCTGACTAGTTAAATGTCCATTGTAATTTCCTTTTCATAACTCAACATTTCCTCTAGGTTTTATTGTTATGATAAATCTCTCAAATCCTCTTCATAAATCAAAATAGATATGACACTTAGATCAGATAGCAACATGTTTGATCAGTAGATTTGACATCAATAACAAAATAACAATTGTTCCAATTGTAGTTTCCAACAATCTCCCTCTTTGGCATTGATGGAAATAGCTCAATATATCTTACAATATAGGAATACAATCTCTCTCTTTGTTACCATGCAATCCAAAATATTTTCACTATGAGTGAATGATCAGATATCCTTAATTTCATTCTGATTCTCATCTCTGTAATTTCAGAAAACTCCCTCTATCATATGATTCTCTTTTTCATGATTCTCTCCCTCTGAGGTTTATCTGTCTTTGGTAATAATCTCCCTCATTCTTCTTTTCATGATTCTCTCCCTCTTTGACAACAATGCCATAGAAACTTAGCATTCTTGGCTTCAATTACTTCATACATCTGGATTATGTAGATATTTACATGTCTGGCTGAATTTTGTCATCTATCTATGACAGATCTATTATGTTGGTCTTCTTCTTAACTTCACTATCTTAGGCATCTCCTAAAGTAATTTTTTTTTGCATCAATGTGTAAGGTATTTTGATTAGCATATTTGATGTAATGCACCTTATCTCCTTAAGTTGGTTTTATTAGGGAATCACCCCTAATTTACCTCTAAGATATTCATGAGCATCTTTAGGTAAGGGTTTAGTGAAATATCTGTAATTGTTTCTTTGGTGTGCACATATTCTAACTTTACTTATTTATCTTGAACTGGATCTCTCAAGTAGTGATACTTGATAGCAATGTGTTTGGTCTTAGTGTGCATCACTGAATTATTTGATATGTTGATAGCACTTGTGTTATAACAATAGATAAGCACTAGATCTATAAATTCTCCCTTCATTCCCTTCAACAATTATTTGATCCACATAATATTTGAGTAGCTCACTGTAGCTACCACATACTCGGCTTCAGGTGTTGATTGGAAAATATAATCTATTTCTTGATTTTCCATGACACCAATCTCTTTCCTAGAAAGAATGCACCTCCACTAATGCTTTTTTTGTCATCAACATTTCCTACCCAATCAGAGTTAGTGAATACCTTCAATTAAAACCTATAACTTCTCTTGTAATATAATCTATAGTCTTTTGTACCTTTCAAATATCTCAATATCCCTTTCACTGACATCATGTGATTCTCTTTATGATTTGATGAAAAACTAGTAGCTATCTAAACAACTAATGCAATATCCAATCTGTTATGAACAACATATTGCAATTTTCCAATCATTGATCTGTATAGTGTCTGGTTCACATCAACAGATTCATCATTGTTTAGATAACTTGTATCTAATAGATATAAGTGTGCTCACTGGTCTTGAATCTTCCATTCCAAAAGTCTTTAGTATCTCATTGATATATTTGGACTGAATAATGAAAATACCGAACTTCATTTGATATACTTGCAATCCAACAAAGAACTTGATTTCACCAAATATAGACATCTCAAAGTCCTTCATTTCATTAGCAAATGAGATGCAAAGTGCTCAGTTTCCTCCAAATATAATGTCATCAACAAATATTTTAGACAGTAGTTCTTCATTGTTCCTACTAGTCTTCAAATATAGGTTATTGTTATCATTTTTCCTTTCAAAACCAATCTTCACCAAATAATTATGTAGTCTTTCATACTATGCTCTTGGGGCTTGTTTCAATCCATAAAGAGCTTTGTTCAGTTTACATACCATATTCTTCTTGTCTAGATCCACAAATCCTTCAGGTTGTTCAATGTACACTTCGTCCTCAAGTATAACATTTAAAAATGCAGATTTAACATACATCTAATATACCTTAAAATTTTGTAGGTTGAGTATGCAATTAGAGTTCTGACTCCTTCAAGTCTTTCCATAAGAGAAAAAGTTTCTCCATAGTCAACTCCTTCCTCTTGAGCATATCCTTTGCACACCAGTCTCCTCATGTTCCTTGTTACTTCACCATTTTCATTCAACTTATTCCTGAAAACCCATTTTGTCAAAATTATATTTTATCTTTTGGTCTTGGTACAAGGGTCCAAGTATTATTTGTCTCAATTTGTTTAATTTCTTCATTTATTGCCTGAATCCAATATTTATTGTCTAGAGCATCCTTCACTGATTTGGGCTCAAATTCTTAAAGTAAGCATGTATCATCTTTTAATATTTTCCTTGTCATAAAACTTGATTTAGCATCACCAATGATTTTTTCAAGTTTGTGATGTCTTCTTACAAAATTGGCTAGCATAGGTGGTTTCCTTCTCTATTCTTCAATAGGTTCATCTTGAAAGATAATCTCAGGCTCATTAACTCTTGCTTGTTCAAGTACTATTCTAGCCTCTACATCCTAGGAATTATATCTCTGATGGTCAACATTTCCTATATGTAACTCAGCATCTTCATCATGTTACTCAACACCCATTATCTATTGTTTGGAAACCTGTCGTTGCACCTTGACATTCCTTGTCTCCTTGAAAACTATAGCTTTGTGTTGGAATTCTTTACAATAACTGAGAGATAGGGTGAATTAGTTATCCAAGGTCCAAATGCACATATAAAAAATTTCATAGCTTAGTGAACCCATATCCATAAAACATACTCATGCATGCATCCATTAGATCGTACAATCACTTAAACTTGTAGATTATTTTTCTAGGTCAAAACATCTTTGCAGAAATGTAAATGTGAAACATAATAAATTCAATAACATATTTGACACTAGGATTATACATGGAAACCCAATTTAGGAAAAACCACCAGTAACATGCTACTCATTCTCACTCTTCTAAAATGATGCCCTATGAAAGGCAACCCGTGTTAAAGGTTACAATACACACTGTTAAATGTGATATGGTTAGAGGATTTCAATCACCCCATTAGGAGTGAACCTTGTTAAAGGACTTTAGATCATTCACTTGGAATGTCACTTGGTCAAAGGATTTACAAATGACTGTTAGGTCAACCTTAATCCAAAGGATCTACCTTAGACTAGTACAATGATTAGAAAGTAACAATAAGGCTTGATCTGATAACAAATTACAACTCACTTTGGAGATTATAGATCTTTGTTTCAGTCCTCCATTCTACTTTTCTTACACATACTTCAGCTCTGATAGCTTGTTCACCCTTTAAGCATTCATACTCTTAAGCCTTCTTGCTTTTCTTACCAATAGAAGTCTCCTCTGTTTAGTCTCTGATGAAGCAATACCTTAGACTTCTTGTCTAAGTTAGCTTCTCCAACATTGGCAAACCTTGCTTCTAACCAACCATCTCTATAAATAGAAAATTAAGATCTTTTGCCATTCATCCTCTATCATCCATTTTAGAGTTAGGTAGGATTAGATAGGATTCAATAAATCTACCCATATTTTCATTTTAGTCCCTTCTAGAAACTTCTACTTCAATCCTCTTTGTATTCACCTCAAAATGGTTTACCATGAATTCTTTGCCACCAACCCATCATAGTTATCTTCTTCGTGCTTCACAAAATTCAAGAAAATAAAATAGTAGGCTTAGATTTGTCAAATCTATGATTTAACATGAATACTCACACTTAGCATAATATGTTGTCACTCGACTTCTAGACTGTTCCTCCACTTGTCATCAACTGAGTAACTTGGCAATTACTAAAGTTTACTGGTGCTCGGCATCAACTAAACTTCACTCGGCTTAAACTGTATTACTTTGCATACACTAAAATTTGAGTTTTCTTGGCTGCAACTAATTTTCTACTTGGCTTGCACTAACTTTTCTAGGCACCTACTATACACTCGATCAAGCTTAGTAGACTCAATTCTTCTTACTTGTTTTTCTAGACTTAATCAGTGTATCCATCCTTTGCAACCTTAAGTAGATAACCAATGCACTATATCATCACTATCTTAATTGATCTTTGTAATCCTTTTTCATACCATAACTCAACCTTTTCTCTAGGTGCTTTTGTTATCTCACTTAATCAAATCCTCTTCATCACTCAAACAAATGCTAGTGCTCAAATCAACTAAGCAGTTTTCTTACCAACAAATAGCAAGTTTGACATCAGTGAGAAAACAATAATTAAAACACATTCTCATACTTGTATCAATCTGTTTTCAATAATCTCCCTCTTTGGCATTGATGAAAAACCCCAACAATAATACCAAAATGAAAATAATTCCTTGTATTGAAATCTATTTCTCTATCAATAGCGTTCATCTTCTATATAGGTTGCACAATTTTGTTCTGGTCAATAGAAAATCAACTCATCCTTATGACTCCCTCTTGATCACTTCCTCTTTCTAATATGCAAGTATCTGTCTCTGCCTATCTTGTTCTTGTATCTCCCTTAGCACTATTTGCCTCTTACTAGGTAGATGTATGTCTTATAATCATTTCTCCCTTTGTAGTTAAATCAAAAAGTACACTATCTCCCTCTGAGTAGATATTCCATGTTTCTTCCTTGTTCTCATTGTGTTTGGTATTATGTATTTCTCCCTTTTTGACAAAAATGCCAAATACTTGTCATCTTAATATGTAGATGTAAACAATTTCAGTTTCTCCTTCTATCACCTAGCTTGTGACTAATCTGTATCTCCAACTCTTTGATTACTTTAGGTAGCTCTTCAAGTAAGATCCACTACATCAATGTGTAATATATATCAATCATATCAGTTGATGCAGGGCACTTCTCAAGCTTCTTAAATAGCCTTGGATAGGGGTATCACCCCTATTTTACCTCTTAGATACTCATGAGAATCCTTAGGTAATGCTTTTGTTAAGATATCAACTATTTGTTCTTTTGTATTCACATATCCATCTTTACCTCTTTGTCTTAAACTAATTCTCTCAAGTAATGTTACTTGACTGCAATGTTCTTAGTCTTTGTATGCATCACAGGGTTCTTTGATATATTTATAGCACTTGTATTATCACAATAAAATATCATAGGTTCAGTGATTTCATCCTTCATACCTTTGAGTAGTTGTTTAATCCATACAATGTTTGTACAATTTACTATAGCAACAACATATTTCGCTTCAACAATAGATTGAGATATGTAATTTTTTTTTTCTTGTTATTCCATGTAACTAGCCTTTTTCCTAAGAAAAATGCTTCTCCACTAGTGCTCTTTATCTCATCAATATTTCCAGCCCAATCAGCATCACTGTATGCTCTCAGCTCAAACTTCACATTTTTATTATATAGACCATAGTCTTCTATTCCTTTAGAATATCTCATTATTCTCTTAATAGCCACCAAGTGATTCTCCGTAGGATTAGTAGAGAATCTTGCAACTGTCCCAATAGATAATGCAATATCAAGTCTTCTATGTACTACATATTGTAATTTTCCAATCATAGACCTATACAATGTTTGATTCACCTAAGTTGAATCATCATTCCTTGACAATTTGTGTCATGTCACCATAAGTGTGCTTACTATCTTAGAATATTCCAATCCAAAATAATTCAGTATCTCCTTTACATACTTAGACTGAGTGATGTATATACCATATTTTATCTGATGTACTTGCAAACCCACAAAGAAATTGATCTCTCCAAACATAGACATCTCAAATTCTTTCTTCATTTCATTTTCAAAAGCTTTACATAAAGTGTCTTGACCTCCAAATATCATACCATCAACAAAAATTTCAGAAAGTAGAACACATTTTCCTTTTTATGTCTTCAAGTACAGATTGTTGTTATCATCAGTCCTCTCAAATCCAATTTTGACAAGATAATTGTGCAACCTTTCATATCATGATCTTGGTGCTTGCTTCAAACCATATAAAGCTTTGTGTAGTCTACATACCATTTTGTTGTTGTTAGCATCAACAAATCCTTCTAGTTGTTCTATAGAGACCTCTTCTTCCAATATGTCATTTAGAAATGCAGATTTAACAGATCCATTTGATATACTTTGAAACCTTTGTATGTAGAGTAAGCAAGTAGAGTTCTTACTTCTTCCAATCTTGCAATAAGAGCGAATGTTTCTCCATAGCCTATCCCTTCTTCTTGTGTATACCCCTTTCAAACTAATCTTTCCTTATTCCTTGTGACTTCACCATTTTCATCTAACTTGTTTATGTACACCCACTTGGTGCCAATCACATTTTTATCTTCTAGTCTAGGAACTAGAGTCCATGTCTTATTTTGCTCAATTTGTTTAATCTCTTCTTTCATGTCTTTACTCTAGTCCACATCTTCTAAGACATCCTTCACTATTTTAGGTTCATGCATACTAAGCAAACATTTATCACTCCTTAGCTTGTTTCTTGTCATTGGTCTTGCATCTTTATCTCCAATAATTTGTGTAGCAAGGTGATGTCTTTTGACATACTTTGACAATCTTGGTTTTACTCTATTTTCATCATTAGTTCTCTCAGCTTTTGAATCACTTCGCACTTCTCTATCAAGTAATTCAACATTTCTTTCATGTACACTAATCTCCAAATTAGAATGTGCCTCAACTTCATTTTGTAACTTGACACCTGACTATAGCTCAGTTCTTGAATGCAACTTGACATTCATTTATGAGACTTGACAGTCACTGAAACTTTTTATTGATTTGCAACTTGATTTATAGCTTCTTCATTAGCAGGCTGTAGTGCCTGCCCCTAAGTCGCATTTCTGTCATCCTTGCCAAACTCTTTTAGGCCAATTTATGTTTGATGATTAGTATTATTATTTTAGAGATTATCAGATGTTGTTGTACACTCAGTTTATTATATGATGAGATTACTTGGTACTCTATATTTCATGCATGTATGATGATTATTCAATATTTTCAGTTATCGATGATGATTAGTTAGATGGTTTATTATCACACGTGCTTTCTTATGGATACTTACCCCATACTGCATGTGTATGGTGTGCGTGTTTGTTTTCTTTATGTATGGTGTTTCTGATGTGGTTAAGGAAGGGAGTCGTAGTCACCTGCTAGTCGGGATCTACACGATACACCACTTCCTGCCATTGTCTATTTAGCTTAAAATATTGTGTCCGTACATGCGTGAATTTTATGCAGGTTGCAGGTACCGGGTATCGACTTCCCTGAATTGCCAGGATGAGCGTACCCTATCGCATTATCTCAATGGTAAGAGAGGGGAGATAAACTCTTAAGTCCAAATCCTAAACCCTTTAGCCAATTGTCCTAATTGATAATTAGGACAAGTATCTGAGTTAAGTACCCTCTGAATGCATCAAATGATGTTATTTCGTGATTATAACCCTTTTTGTTTGATTTAGTATGGTTCTTCTATGATGGGTTTTTATATGTTGCTTTATGAGTCCTTGATGTATTTTCTATTAATTAAGTTTAATTAAAAGGATTAATTAATAATTTAATTTAATAGAAAATTATTATGATATTTTAATATTTAATTATATTTAATTAATTGAGAAATTAATTAAATAAAAAGAATTAGATTTGGAGATAAAAGTTTAAGGATAATTTAGAACATTATAATATTTATTTAATTTAATAATAATATATTTAAAGTTCATTTTTAAATAAATGCTAAATATTATTATTAATTGAATTAATAAATATTTTATTAATTAAGTTATTAAAATGAATTAAGAAGTGGAAAAGATATTAAATTATTAAAAAGATTCTACATTGCATGATGCGTGCATAAGTTTAAAATAAAAGAAATTTATTAAAAGGATTAATTAATGATTTAATTTAATAGAGAATTATTTTGATATCTTTAATATTTAATTAATTGAGAAATTAATTAAATAAAAGAACTAAATTTGGAGATTAAAGTTCAAAGATAAATTTAGAACAAGATAATATTTATTTAATTTAATAATAATATATTTAGAGTTCATTTTTAAATAAATGCTAAATATTATTGTTAATTAAATTAATTAAATATGTTATCAATTAAGTTCTAAAATAAATTAAAAGTTGAAAGATATTAAATTATTAAGAATTCTAGATCGCATGATCTAAGCATGAGTTTAAATATGAGAATTAAATTAAAAGATTAAATAATAGAAATTAATAATGTTATTTTAATTTCATGAAGTGCACATGAGATTAAAGTAATAAATTAATCTAAAATAGAAGTCAAGTAGAATATTAAATAAAGTTATTTAATAAATCAACTTAATGCGCATGAAAGATGAATGCAAAATAAAATAAAAGATAAGAAAGGTTAATTGGAGTTAACTCAGTTGTGCAAAGAGTCTTCTCGGGTGAACGCACAATTAAGTGCCCCGGTTTGAGGAGAAAATTTGCTTATCACAAACGTTGGGGGTTCATTCTTGAAGAGGCGGAATTGGAGACAACATTTTTAGAGAAAAATTTGGACGCGGATTTTGGGAGGCAAATCTTCTCACAATTCTTGGGTGTTTGTGTGTTAGCATCAGATTCAGGTAGGGTCTTGTGTTTTGATCATTGCTTGAATTATGCAATTTGATATTTCTGTCTACTTCGTGATTGTAAGAACTTGTCTTCTCAAATTTCATTGTATGAATGTGTCAATTCTTCATTCTGGACCTTTTTGCTATTCGATTTCATCTGTAAATCTAGATTGGAGAACCATTTTAGAAAACCTCGTTCGTAGGTAAAAAGGGAAATTGGGATCAAATTGGGATCTGTGTTTAATTAATAGACTTAAAGAATTTAAATTTGGCAGGAGTTTGAATCTTTGGAAATGAAAATTGTAGTTGAAAATTCGAATGGTTAATATTATTTTCTCTATCAGATTATATTTGTGAATGTTTATAAAAAAAAAATTAAAATTAAAAATTTAGAATTAATTAATTATAAAATATATGTAATAATAAAACATATATTATTGAACTTAAATGAGAAGGGTTGTCTTTTAATAAACATTAATTATTTTATATATATTGTTAAATACATCTAATTTAAAATAAACTTAATTTTATACATTTATAAAATAAAAATAAAAATAAAAAAATAAAAAAATAAAAAAAATTATTAATTAAATATTTTGGGTGGGGCGGGGCCACCACTTCCCACGCCCCACACGCTCCCCCACGACTGCTGCAGCAGGTGGACGGCAGGCCGGCGGGCCTTTAAAAATGCCAGTGTTTTATTTTAAAAAAAAAAATATTACGATTTAAAAATTTTATAAATCGTTTTTTTTTTTTTTTTTTTTTTTTAAACGTTTTAAATAGAATTACTTTATTTAATATTGTTATTAGATAATTTAAAATTATTAAATTATTAAATTATATTGAAATTTTATTATTATTTATTAATAATTTTATAAATAAATAAATTATTAATAAATATAATATGATTTCTTATGTATCATTAATTAATCTTAGTTATAGTTTGACTTAATTAAGATTAATTAAATCGAATATTTGTGTAAGCAAGTTTAATATTATAACATCGATTTTAATGGAAGCTCAGATTATTATAATCAACAAAGATTATTAATAATTTAATTATTACCTTAGATTGTTTTAGGACTTTGACTTAAGATCAATTAAGGGTAATTAGGTGTTTCATTTGGAGTTAGGAACGGGTTAATTTGTAAAGGTGAACTATGGGTTCTATCTATTTAAAACATACGTTCAACTGGAAATGGAAACCTCACATTTACTCAATAGTATATTATCAATCAAATTGAACTATAAAACTTTTTATTTGAAAATAAACACTGAAAACTGAAACCTTATTGTTTAACTCAACTGTATATTTCAAATCAAAACCAATTGTGAGACTATGATGTTTTCTATATATTGTTTATGTTTGAGTGTTATGGGGTTGGTTTAGCGTTGACCAGTTTAGGTTGTCCCCAGAGGCTCGGGGTTGTGAATGTGATGTTATGATGATTTGTTCTCGATCTTTTCAAACCAACCAAGGTAATGTGATAGTATGCTCTATGATGGATGTATTTACTATTTGTTATTGCTTTCCAATTTCCTTGTGTGAAGTTGAGGTGTATGTATTTGAGATACTTGACTTAACCATTTTTTAGTCTCGATCAGTTATACTTGGTTTGCTTTTCGGTCGCTTGAGAGGACTGAAGTGTTTGTTATGTTCTTGATGATGTCATGTTTTGACTTGACCATTTTGGAGTCTTCGATCAATATTGCAATTTACTATTGGGATACTTTCTGGTTGCTCATTGGAGAACCATTGGATTTTGTGATTTATCATTGATGCCTTCAGTTGCTGATAGAGAACTGCCGTGATCATATGATTATTATTGGATGCTTATCTGTTGCTCATGAAGAACTGATGTAATTTTGTGGCTTATCTTTTATGATGTTTTTCAGTTGCTTGTATAGGACTGAGGTGATTTTATTATGATTCATGATTTGTGATTTCATGAGCCTAGGGTAGGTTATCTATGTGTAGAGTCGAGAAGTGGCTTGCAATGGGGATCGGGGCCCTAAGAGGCTGCCTGGAGTAACCCATTGTAAGTTGTTTTAATAAGTGAAAACATTTACACTAAATAAGGGAAAATGAACCTAATAAGATAATTGTATGTTCTCTCCCATGCCTTGAGTGCTAGTACAGACTAGGATGGGGTAGAGAGAACGCTTGGTTACGACCTTGCATTCCATAGTATGCCTCGTCAGTACGAGAGGATACTAATGGCTGCAGGGATCAGTAGGGACCCGGGATTCCTAAGGGATTGCTCGGGTAACTTCTACGTGACTTTTGCGATGACACTTTCCCGCTTGCATATTAGGTTTCCTACGTGTCTTTGTGGTGACTCTGGGTCTAGATGTCTATCTATGTTGGAACCCTTGAGTTAGTATACTTTTAGGATTTCCCAGACTTAGAGAGTACTTGTGTTTTGTGTTTTGATACCTTGTTTGGGACTTGAGACTATCTCCTCAGCGCGGTGGGAGTGGACCATTTAGGTTCCACGCAGTCGGGTGGTAGTGCTTTTACTCTTACCATTGAGATCCATTCCGTGGTCACCGTGGCTGGAGATTTCGTGATTGGCTTTTACCTTCACTATGTTCTTGGATTATTATGATGGATGGTTAGATTTTATGATAGATGTTTTATCATTATGGATGTATGGATGTATTATGTATGGTGAATAGTTTCATATATTTTTACTGTACCTTGTATCATGGATTTGAGGATGTTGTATCTTGATCTTTACATATGTATATTCTTTTAAACCTTTCATACCCTGTGACATGTACAGTGGATGATGGAGCATTCCGAATTAATTTGCCAAGGAGCATTCGGAACAAATGTATATTATGGACATTGGAGTTTCTGATTATTCTTTATTATGTATGTATTAGTTGTTAGACTTAGAATTTAATTAAATTTAAACGTGACTCAACGTCTTGGGATCTTTAAGAATTGTAACTTGCAATGTATGGTTGTCGATGATTACATGTTATTGCTTCCGCTACTATGTGTTTGATGTGTATGCTATTCATTCTTACTTTTAAAAAAAAAAAAAAATGTTTAGCAAACTTAGTGAAACTTTAGGTTAATTCTTTTGGATCCCTTGGCGGGGCGTTACACAGGCATACCTTCATAAAAGTATACAAAAGATTTGTATTCCTCTAGTTCCTTCGTAGGTTCAGCCTCATATACCTTTGTATATTCACTAAATTTCACATTTGCACTTTCCACAACTTTGTTAGTGTTAGTATTTAAACACTTATAAGCTTTACTTCTTGTGGAATAACCAAGAAATATACCTTCTTCACTTTTTGCATCTAATTTACCATTAGTGAAATCTTTGAGAATATAACACTTGCTTCCAAATACCTTAAAATATTTTACATTGGGTGAGTATCCATACCATAGTTTCAAAGGTGTTGAATGAGTAACTTTCTTGATTTTCACACATTTCAAGATATAGACAACTGTACTTATAGCCTCTCTCTAGTATTTCAAAGAAACATTCTCCTCCATCATGAGTGTCCTAGCATAGTCCATTATAGATATATTCCTCTTTTTAGCAATTCCATTTTGTGGAGGGGTCCTAGGTGCAGATGTTTGTCTTTTGATTCCTCTGTCATTACAAAATATCTCAAACTTATTTGATGTAAATTCTCCTCCTCTGTCAGATCTCTAACATTTTAGACTTTTACCCGTTTCCTTCTTAACTCTTGCTAAGTACCACTTAAACATTTGAAGAGCATCAAATTTCTATTTTAGAAACATAATTCTCATCATCCTAGAATAATCATCAACAAATAGCATAATGTATTTATCACCTTTGTAGATTTGCACATCAATTGGTCCACACAAGTCATTATGAACAATCTCCAAAATTCATTTTGAGTTGTGAGTCTTACTCTTAAAACTAAACTTTGTACTTTTTCCTTATTGATATTGTTTGCAAATTGTATTGTCAAGTTTCTTCAACTTAGAAAAACCTCTAATTCTTCTCATGTTACTAATACTAACCAAGTTATCAAAATTAACATGACATAACCTCTTGTACCATAACCACACATCGTCAAATTCTACAACTAGATAAGTAGCAGTATCCATATCAAGGTAGAATTGATTACCTCCAATTTGATAACCTTTTCCCATTAGTTTTCCATCAGTATCATATATCTTAGTTACCTTGTTCCCAAACTCAACCTTGCAATCTAAACTATTCTATTGTGACACACTCAAAAAAATATAGTTAAGTCCTTTAACATAATAAGCATTGTTACATAAAATCTTTTCTATGAGTTTGATAGAACCTTTTCCTTTTATCAAACAGGGCATCATTACCAAACCTTGCACTGTTTCCAACATAATAATTCAAGGTAATGAACTTACTTTTATCTCCAGTGATTTGATGTGAACATCCACTATTAATGTTCCATCTATCATTCTTGTTCATACAAGACACTAGTACAGTTGCCTCATCCTCATCAGAATCACCCTTCATTGCAACATACACCACTTCATCATCATGATCATCAGATCCATCTTTGATTTTCTTTCTACAATGTAGCAAGACTTCTTGCCTTTGTCTTTGTAATCTTTGTTGTCTTCATCTCTTCTACTTCTATATTTTTCTCCACCTCTATTGTTCTTCTTCTTTGGACATCTAGTAGCAATATGACTGACCTAGTTGCAATTCAAACACATAATAGGTAACTTACCTTTGAATTTTCCTTTACCTCTATGAAATCTCCTTGCTACTAGTACTTCAAGTTGTTCTACATCCTTCTCATCTATATCACTGTCATTGGAAACATATTTTACCCTTTTCTTCTTCTTCTCATTAGATTCCTTCAATGACAGCTTAGTTTTGAAAGTGGATTCAACATTGTCAGATTTGAAGTTGTCAAAATTAGATAGCTCAAAAGAAGTGAACCTACCTACCGGACCTTTAAGAGTCAGATTAGAACTTGGTATGCATCTCAGTTCTTGTATTACAGAAACTCTAATAGCATAGATGGGCAACAATGTTCTCAAAAATTTTCTTAATATGGTCTCATCATCTATCTTACTAGTAGATCCTCTTATAGCATTAACAACATCTTTTATCCTAGAGAAATATTGAGCAACATTCTCACCTTCTTGCATTCTCATATCATCGAACTTACCTCTAAGAATTTCATATTTGGCTCTCAAAACATTTGCATCTCCTCCATAGATGATGTGAAGAGCATCCCACATCTTCTCTGTACTATCACAACCCTTAATGTCATCAAACTCAATGTAGCTTAGGGCAGAGGCAATCTCCAACATTACCTAATTGTGTTCTTTCTTCTTTTTTAGATCTTTAGTAGAGAGGATTCCAATAGGATCAACATGCTCATTGGCGATGGTAGATTTTGCATGGTCTCCAAGACCTCCTAGGTGTAACTTCATCAAACTTTTCCATGTAGGAAAGTTGTCCCTATTGAGCTTGGGTACCTCTCTTTTTGATATCTTGATCTTTTGCTTCTAGTACCTTCAAATGAGTCCTCTAAAGTAGATGGCTCTAATGCCAATTGTTGGAATTCTTTAGAATAACTAAGAGGGGTGTGAATCAGTTATCCAAGGTCTAGATGTACATATAAAACTTTTCACAGCTTAGTGAACCCATATCCATAAAACATATTCATGCATGCATCCATTAGATCATATTGTCACTTAAACTTGTAGATTATTGTTCTAGGTCAAAACATCTTTGCAGAAATGTAAACATGAAACATAATAGATTCAATAACACATTTGACACTAGGATTTTACGTGGAAACCCAATTTGGGAAAAACCATTGGTAACGTGCTACTTATTCTGACTCTTTTGAAATGATGCCCTGTAAAAGGCCAACCCTGTTAAAAATTACAATACACATTGTTAAATGTGACTTAGTTAGAGGATTTCAATCACCCTGTTAGGAGTGAGCCTTATTAGAGGACTTTAGATCATTCACTTCGAGTTTCACTCGATTAAAAGATTTACAAATGACTATTATATCAACCTTAATCCAAATGATTTACCCTAGATTGGTACAATGATTAGAAAGTATCAATAAGGCTTGATTTGATAACAAATTACAACTCACTTTGCAGATTGCAGATCTCTATTTTAATCCTCCATTCTACTTGGCTTTCACACACTTTGGCTCTGACATCTTGTTCACCCTTCAAGCATTCATACTCTTAAGCCTTCTTTCTTTACTTGTCAATAGCAACCTCTTCTATTCGATCTCTAATGAACCAATACCTTAGACCTCTTGTCTAACTTAGGTTCTCAAACATTGACCAACCTTGCTTCTAACCAACTATATCTATAAATAGAAAATTCAAATCTTTTATCGTTCATCCTCTATTGTCCATTTTAGGGTTAGGTGGGATTCAATGAATCTACCCATCTTTTCATTTTAGTCCCTTCTAGAAACTTCTCCTTCAATCCTCTTGAAATTTGCTTCAAATTCACATTAGGAGCATATCCATACCATAGTTCATAACATATAGCAGTTGTACCTTTCTTGACTTGTACTCTATTTAGGGTGTAGACAATAGTACTAATAGCTCCTCTCCAATACTTTTGGGATATATTATTCTCCATCATCAATGTTTTGGCACAGTACATTAATAGATCTGATCCTTCTTTTAGCTATCCCATTTTGAGGAGGGATCCTTGGTGCTGACATTTGTCTTTTAATTCCTCTATTATTGCAGTGTGTATTATACTCATTGGAAATGAATTCACCACCTCTGTCGGATCTTAGAAACTTCAGACTCTTTCCTATTTCTTTTTCAACTTTGGCCAAATACCACTTGAATAACTGAAAAGCATCAAATTTAACTTTACGAAACATCACAGTCATCATCCTAGAATAGTCATCAACAAATAGAATGAAATACTTATCTCTATAGTAGCTTTGAACATCAATAGGTCCACATAGGTCAGTATGAATCAATTCTATAATATCACTAGAAGTGTATGTTTTGCTCTTGAAATTAGACTTAATCATTTTTCCCAATTGACATTGTTTACACATAGCATTGCCAGGTTTCTTTAGTTTAGGCAACCCTCTTACTTTCTTTATTTTACTAATGTTTATGAAATTGTCAAAATTCACATGACATAACCTTTTGTGCCATAACCAAACATCTTCTTTTTGTGCAAATAAACATGTCTCATTAAACAAATCTAGATAGATGTTACCTCTTGTCCGATCACCACTTCCAATTAGCTTACCATCAGCATCATATATCTTGGTCTTCTGTGATAGAATTCAACTCGATATCCTGATTCATATAGTTGTGAAACATTCAACAGATTATATTTAAGTCCTTCAACCCAATAAACATTTCCACCTTTATATGGCTCAATATCCTCAAATTTTTTTTTATCACCAATCATATGGTTAGATAAAACACTATCAATTATCCATGTATCACTCTTTTTCACATAAGAGATTAATGTAATTTTCTCATCTTCATCAAAATCCTCTTTCATAGTAACATAGACAACTTCATCATTATTACTTTTAGATTCAGTGTCAGTTTCTTCTTCAGTAGTATACCAATAATTTTTACCTTTTTCATCCTCTCTTTTTTGTAATCTCATTCATCTATTCTTCCTTTGTACTTGCTTTCCTTTCTTTCATCCTTGTCTTCTCTATCAGGACATCTAGCAACAATATGACCAACCTTGTTGCATGAAAAAAAAATAATGGGTAATTTTCCTTTGTATTTACCTCTACCTCTTCCAAACCTTTTTGCAATATCGGCTTCAAGTTTATCGAGCTCATCATCATAACTTTCATTTTCACTCTTCACATGTTTTTCTTTTCTCTTGCTAAGAACCAATTGTGACTTAAAAGCATATTCAATAGTAGCAGGTGTGTAGTTATCAAAATTAGACATCTCAAATGTAGTAAGTCTACCAATTACACCTTCTAAGGTAAAACTATTACTTAGAGTGCATCTCAACTCTTGTATTACATAAAATCTAATGGCATATATAGGGAGTAGAGTCCTTAGCACCTTACTTTTCACTATTTCATCCTCAATTGTTCTATTTGCACCTCGAATAGCACTGCCAACTTTCTTGATTCTTGTGCAATATTGTATTATATCCTCACCTTCCATCATTCTGATTTCATCAAATTTACCTCTCAAGTTTTCTGATTTGGCTCTCAAGACATTGTGATGTGAATATCAGGATTTAACTGTGTGATTTTTGAGTCAAACTTATCAATTGATGAGCTTAAGGGGCTTCCTAATGAATGGTTCATAAGGAACAACACTTGGTGAAGGTTTTGCAAATGGGGTTGCAAGCTTTGGGTTTAACTGTAGAGGAAACTCCGTAGTTAAGCGCGCTCAGGCTGGAGTAGTACTGGGATGGGTGACCTCCCGGGAAGTCCCGGTGCTTCACCCCTGTGAGCATCACCTAGATCCAATGAGTGCTAAGTGTTCCATTTATTCTCATGAGAGATGGATTCATGTTGAATCACTACTCATGAAACATGGGTCATCGAGTTTGACTCAAAAATCACACAGTTAAATCCTGATATTCACATCACAATTTGACTAGTTGTGGAAATCATCTCCTACTTCTCAAGACATTGTCATCCCCTTAATATATGGTCTTTAGTTTGTCACACATCTTCTTTGCACTATCACATTCTTTTATGTCATCAAACTTGATATAGCATAGGGTTGAGGCAATCTCCAACATTGTTTGATTGTGATCTTCTTTTTGTTTTAGTTGTTTAGTTGTCAGAGGATTAGTTGTTATCTTCACATACTCATTTTCCACAAAGTTTATAGTAGCATCACCTATACCAGATATATGCAACCTCATCAAGGTTTTCCATGCAGAAAAATTCTCCTTGCTCAACTTTGGTATATCTCTTTTGTGAGTTATGATCTTTAGCTTTAAGTACCTTCAAACTTCTCTTTTTAAGCACAGAGCTCTGATACCAATTGTTAGAAATGTTTGCAATAATTGAGAAGGGGGTGAATCATTTTCTCAAGGTCCTTAAGTACCATTTGAACAATCAAACATAAACATTCATTGTTCTACTTATCCTATTGTAACTCGGTCTCTACTAAATATTGATTAACAAAATTACTAGTAGTTCATTGTCATCATCCTAGAATATTTATTACAAGTTTGACACTAGGATTTAATGTGCAAACCCAATTTGGAAAAAACTACTAGCAACATGTCACCACTTTTTTAGTATTTTGAAGTGAGCTATGTTAGGAGCGAACCCTATTAAAGGTTACAATACACATTGTTAAATGTGACTTGGTTAGAGGATTTAATCATCCTATTAAGAGTGGCCTTTTCAAAGGACTTTGATCATTCCATTTAGAATGTCACCTTGCTAGAGGATTTACATAGACTGTTAAGTCCTTCAATGACTATTAGGTCAACCTTTGATTAAAAGGATTTCAATACAAACTGTTTACAATTATTAGAAAGATAACATTAGGATTTTGATCTATATGGTTACAATTCACTTTTGTAGGTTTAGGTCATTGTTCAGCTTATGTGTTGATTCACTGATAAGTCTCCTTTTCAACTTTGTCTCTCAACTCTCTTGGAAACCTTAAAAGAAGTCATCTCCCTTCACATCAAACTTCATCCCTATGCTTAGATTCACTTATCAACTTTAGCATCATTTGCCCAAGCATTCCTTTTGCTTCGCTCTCACACTTACACACTTTGTGTGCCTCTTTTCCATCTTTCTTTGTGTGCATATCTTTAAAGTTTGGCTCTATACCTCCTTAAATAAGTAATTTTTGCTTTTTCATTTTTCATGATCACCGTAGATCTTAGGGTTTGCGATCTATTTTCTCATGTTCATTGTATTTGTCCATCTTCCTTCTTTTCTAGAAACTTCTCATCCATCGAATTTGATTTTAGGTATCCTACCTAATCCTCTCCTTGAATTTAATGATCCAACTTATCAATCTTATCTTTAACACGATTTCCATATCCCAAGAAATCAACTAAGTCAGTTGGAAATCACGATGTCCCATACACATTTAAAATATTTTTACTTGGAAATAACTAAGTTTTGACACTCAGTCATCACTTAATCACTTTGTCATTGTAGAACTTCTTGGCTCGACATTAACTAGCTTGCTCAGTTGATACTGATGCTCGGTCAACACCAAATTTTCTCGGCATTTACCATAGCTCGGTTGACACTACCATTACTCAGAAATCCTTAGTCTTTCATTCCATTGCTTGGTTAAGTTTTACATCAATGATATAAACAATCATTTTGTCTTATCAGAATCTAACTAGTCAAATGTCCATTGTGATTTCTTTTTCATAACTCAATATTTTCCCTAGGTGCTATTGTTATGAACAATCTCTCAAATCCTCTTCATCAATCAAAATATATATGACATTTAGATTAGATAGCAACATGTCTCATCATTAGATTTGACTTCAATGACAAAATAACAATT